>CEMU01569263.1:93460-110302 GCA_900068965.1 Calocybe gambosa
AGAGATCGAGCGAGACCTTTCCGAAGTTTACCCGGCAAGGTACATTCACATGGTGACAGTGGGATGAGAATGTCAGTGAGTAATAATATCCCTTGAATGTGAGATACAACAGCGATTCGCATGTTCATTACAAGAGGTAGCGGAAGCCTTTTACTTTGACACCTCGCTCTTCTTCCTCTCTATCTAACCGCTTATTTTGAACAGCCAAATACTGTCTGAACGCAAAGAGTAAGATGATTGCCAAACCGCTAGTTGAGATACAGATAGCGTAGGAATTGCGGTACGTGGGTCCCCAAGGTTTGGGCCAAACATATCTGCAGATCGGAAAAGAGATAACATTTGAGTAGCTGAGAAATAATATCTGCAAGCACAACTTACGATCCTGCGATGTTGCCTAATTGAGACAAGGCATTTATGATTGCGAGAGCTGCAGCCCGTTTAGACGGTGGACGGGGAAGCGTGTTACTAGTCCATGCATAAAGCACAACGAACCCGGCATAGGATTGCGCCATTAAAAACCTAGCAAGGATAGTATGTAAGCCCGTATATGATTCGAGGATTCCTGTGACATACAGCGAAACGTATCGCGCAGCTGTATTCATGGTAGATATAGCAATGATATATCCGATTATCCCTGCACCTAGTGAGCCTGAGATATGGTAAAATCTTTCGCCTGCCTTATCTGAATGACTGGAAGAGGAAGCGAGTTGTTCAGAGGGCGACAGCATGTTACTCTTGAAGTGCTTACTGCGAGAGAATTGCGGCAGCAATAGCTGCAAAAATGAAAGGCGGTGCGCAGAGCAACAAGGTCACAGTTGTAGAATATTGCAGCGTAGCCGTCAAGGTCGGGAAATAAGCGTTGAAAGATAGTGCAATAACTTGAGAGGTCAACGCGAGCGTTAACCACCAGACTTTGATGTCCGTCAGAGCCAGCCAAAGGCCGTTCCCTTCACCCTCAGTCTGGTCCTCATCCCCAACACCGGCGTCTTCCTCCATACGACGTAGGGCCAGCGCGCGTTCTTGAGGGGAAAGCCAGCTCGAAGTAGTGGGAAAGTCGGGAAGTATGAATATAGCAATGACCGCGATTGCAACCGTAAGAGCACCTTCCACATAGAAGAGCCATCTAGCTGAGTATTAAGAGTACTTGGCTTGTATAGGCTTGGGGAATACAGACCTCCAGGCAGCATGCCCTAATTTACCATCCATACCACTCAAGATTCCGGATGCCATAAGTGAGCCGAAGGCATTGCTGATGATATTACCGCAATATAAGATGGCTGTCCGGAGGCCTAGTTCGTTTCGTTTATACCACTTGGAGAGCAAGAACTTTGAAATGTGATGTCACCAACGTTAATTATGTGAAAATTGCACATACAAGAGCGCCAGGGAAGAAGGCGGCTTCCACAAAACCAAGAAAGAAGCGTGTAAGGAGAGCACCAGTGAAACTGAATGGAAGATGTGTCAGCGAATGGATGAGTGTAGGATTGATATTGGAGGCCGAACTTGTGGGTAATGCCTACGTCACAAATGTGACAAGGATCAAATTTGGAGATGTAAGTGTGATCGCACCTGTCAAAATAGAAATGACACCCCAAACAATCATACAAAACGGAAGATAAAGCGACGGTTTTCCCATCCAATTCAAAAACATGTTACTACACATAAGATTTCAATTAGATTCTTGTAAAAATGCAAAAATACCTATAGTACGCACGAGGGCACTTGCATAATGATATATCCAACATAGAGGATAGATAGCAATGTTGGAAATTCCTGGCCTAATCAATGCATTCACTCGTCAGCTCAGTTCAGTCGCAACACTGTATCCAACCTTGAAGTTTCAGATCAGCCTCAAAGCCGCGCAGTCTTGCGGCGCCAGCGTTGTTACGATCAATCTACGTCCTTGAGTCAAGCACATAGATGAGAAGCACCACTCACATAATTGAGTATGTAAATGACGATGAGAATACTCATCCTCAAATCGATCTTCCATAGCAGCTTCCGCTCTAGTTTCTGACGCGCCTGGGTTCCACCAAACTCAGCATCATGGTCCTGTATGTTCACATTGGAAGACGGAGGGGCCCTCTGGCGTTCTGAATCTTTTTCGTTGGAGTGAACAGACGACATAGGCGAAAAGCGGAAGTTTTTACAACGTCCTATGTTTATAACGCTTATGACTGGTGGTTGTCGCACATGACTTCATGATTCCATGTGTAGAGTTCGGGGGGGACCACGCGGTGCTGCCAGCCTTGCGGACCGCTATTCCTGCAATGCGTAACAATTTAACATTGTATTATCTATCACGTGGATAGATGGCCACATTCGCACGTGACATAGAGAGGACGCGACGCGACTGACCTACGTTAACCAGCAACATCCATGAACCTACCACGGGACGTTCTCGACCGCATCAACGCTGCCGTTGTAAACCTACCTGTGCTTACTCCTCGAGACGTTCCAGACAGCGATGACGCATGTCCAATATGCCTTACCTCGTTTTCTTCCATATTTCTAGATAAGGATCCTGAGGCAGGTGTAACAAAAATCGACGCATGCAACCATATTTTTTGCAGAAGGGAGTGCGTAAACTTAACATACATAGCTCGCATAGCTCACATTTCATTACTAGCCTAGTGCAATGGATGCAGACCCAGGTGTGTCTTTGGCACACTTTACGAAACCTTTCTCCTCTCTTACCCCGCTAGCATGGTAATTGCCCTACTTGCCGAAAAATATTTCTCGACATTCGACTTCCCTCCGAGTCGGATGATGAATCTTCAGATGGTGGTGAATATGTACCTGACGAGGATTACGATGACGAAGATGAAGAATATCTGGATACCGACGGGTTCAGCGATGCAGATGCGATGATTAATGAATGGGGGGACAGCGCGAGTTACATAGAAAATGATATGGAAGATTTTTACGAAGAGCTGGATGATCGGGCTGATTGGGGGTCCTCAAATGTAGAACAACCCTATGTGATTGGTGCTCTAGAAGATAGAGCCTTTGGCACTGGTGGGTACACCACGCATCTTTTGCACATTCGATATAAGACTGATACCAACAGTGGAACCCAATGACGGTTCGTGTGCCGAAGCGCATACCAGTCATGAGCAGTCTGAATAAGCATCAGAATTTGGACCATCTCGTCGTTATCCTTGTGTGATTGTATCTTCACATCCTATCGTTATACACTTAGAGCTCGCTAAGAATATCTCTCAAAGTCACGGTTTCTTTCGCATCGTGCCATACCCCTATATATTTACCACTCCATCTGGTACCTTTTCCTCCCCCTTTTATGCCTAACCTTGACTTGAGAGCATTACCAGCTTCCGTGACTTTCAGGTTATCAGAACCAAATAAAAGAACCACCGTTGTACTAAGCGTGCTCTGTGCTGAAGGCGACGAAGTCAAGATGACTAGATGGGGCTTGGGAACGCCCGATGTTAGATTGGCGAAGGCAATCGATATGGCAGATAGAAAGCCCAAAACATTTGTCGAATCGTCTATGCGATGAACGTGTTTCTTGTAAATGTTACCGCCCAGTTGCGCCATTTCTTTGGCTAGATCTTGAACAAGACACTTGGAAAGTTCGCTCTCAGCGTCGCCAATACGCCTCTCGGCTCGCTTTCTTTCATCTATGACTTGGCTTACCCGGTCGGGGACTTGTGAAGCACCGCAACTTAATGTCGCAGCAGCGTGAGTGAGTAAATTGTGGCTCGAGGTGAGATGAGTTATGAGCCGTGGGCCAGTGAAGAAGTATAATCTGGCATTAGTTGTGTCCGAGCGAGAGAGAGTATCAGTATGTGGAGGAAGAAAGAGTTGAAGGTTATGAAGGCTCGGAAGATGAGTACCACAACAACTAGGTGGTAGATTAGCATAACTATTGAGTGGCTCGCGAAAGCGAACGCACGGGTTGCGATCGACGCCGTCGATTACGACGACTCTCTTGATGCCACCTGTATAATCATCGGGAAGCGCCTTGCCAACAGAGCGGCCAGAAGTGAGTATAGGAGCTGGCACTTCTTTTGCTCGATTAAGTTCCTCTACCTCAACATGTACTCTTCTACCCTCAAATACCAGCTTATTGGCCTCGTTCTGGATTGTAATGATCTCTTCAGACGACATCCTGCGCGGGATTTCAACATAGCAAGGAGAAGGATAAGACGTAAGCGACCACGAGAGTGTTGGGAGCCCCAGACGAGTCTCCAGAAGTGCAGAAAGAAGATGCTGAGACGTGTGCATGGACATCTAGCATGTCGCCGTTGAACTAGAGATAAAAGGGCTAGTCAGTGTAGATGGACATACATGATCATAACGCCTTTGAAAGCCCGCCTCATCGAAAGAAGTCGTCACACTTGTGCCAGGAGAGAAGGCCAACATCGCCTGGTCAGCACTACAGTCATTGATACGAACGTAATGAATGGCATGCCCCCCATGACGTTTTGCCTGCACAACCTTCCATATCTTACCATCCACTTTTGTCGTTATTATTCCGGTATCAGTAGGCTGCCCCCCACCTTCGGGAAAAATTATCGTGTCGTGCAGAACAACTTCGAGTAGGGGATCACCATCTGGTATCATAGGTGCAATCACCGCTTTCTTGGTGGATTTTTGACGTCCAGGTGCCGAATATTGGAATATGGACGTCGAAACCACAAAGGTATCGAGAGAACACAGAAATGGATCACCTGGATTCATTGCTCGACGTTACTAGTTGCTTTCATCGGAAGACGAGATAGTGTACGTTGACAAGCAAGTAACCCAACTGGAATGGGCACTTTGGGGTCATCAGATACTTGTAAAGTTGAGGATATAATCCTATGATAATCAGGACTAGTGGTATATGGTAGAAGGGCAGCCGCAGCCATAGTTTGTTAGTAGAAGCAGTAAATATTCTAGCACAAGGAGGATTATGTCAACACTTTCCCTCCAGTCGCCATGTTGAGACTAGACAATTCCTCCCTGGAACAACCCCTTATTGCACATGATATTCTAGGTGGGTAGATTCACTACTTTTTTACTTGGAATTCAACCCATGTAACACCATGCCCGATATAGGAAACGAAAATTATGAGACGGAGCATGACAATGACGATGCAGAGATAACGTGGACTGGCACGGAGGAGCTCATATCAGACCATAAATTTGGCGGTACGGAGGCTAGAAAGAATCTGGAACGATCCCTTTTGCGCAAACTAGATCGACGCATGTCCATACTCATTCTCATATATATCTTAAATCGTGAGCAAGGTTCTGTTAATAATCCCATTACTGCTCACACACAACACTAGATATTGACAGGAATAATGCTGCGTTAGTCACTCCAAGTCCGAGCTCTTGTCGGAAGCTCTATATGTCTCTCGCAGGGTGGCGAGACTATATGGTTTTGAAAGCGACCTTCATCTCGAGGGCAATCAATTTGCTTCCATCCTCTCTATCCTGTACGTGGGCTATATCATGACACAAATACCTTCGTGAGTTCCGTGGTCAGTTCTTCATGGTCGTTAATGCAAGTTTTTTGTAGTAACATGTTACTGGTTTATGTCGGAAAACCTTCTATATATTTGTCATCGTGCATGGTGGTCTGGGGATGTATTTCCTTTGCAACAGGTTAGTATCTTGCTGTACAACATACACAGACTATGATACTTCGTAGGCCTGACCACTAAGTTCGGAATTCTCGCTTTCTTCATCTACGTCTAAGATAGTGACATGTGTTAACTCTGGTAGCTTTTTCGGTGCTCTATGTATGCGGTTCTTTCTTGGTTTTGTTGAAGCTACATTTTTCCCTGGTGCCCTGGTACGTTTTTTCTTATTGTACTCCTGCAATCTGACTTAATGTCAATAGTTTTTGATATCTAAGTGGTACAAACGAGATGAAATTTCTCAAAGGACTGCACTCCTTTTCTGTGGTGGCCTTATTAGCAACGCGTTTGGTACACTGATCGCATCTGGTTTGCTAGACATATTGAACGGTGTTCTTGGCTATTCTGCCTGGCGGTAAGTACTGCTTGTTATTCATCGCATGTCCACTGATGCCCTTCATTAGCTGGCTTTATTTTGTTGAAGGGTCTTTGACCTTTTTTGTGGCGATATACGCTATATTTGTTCTTCCCGACTTCCCTGAAAGCCAGTCTAACTGGCTCACGTCGACAGAAAGGGCACTTGCCATACACCGGATGACCGAAGACGTTGCCGCTAGCCCAAGCCAGACTTCAAGCACAAACCCGCACGGTAGGACAAAGAAACGGGCTGATTTCTGGTTTTCGCTGGCAGATTGGAAGGTGTGGTGGCTCGCGATCGCCGGCATAGTTTTGGCCATCTGCTTATCGTTCAATGCATTCTTCCCGACATTGACTGCAACGATGGGTTATGACAACAAGATAACCCTGCTTCTCTGCGCACCTCCATGGGTGCTTTCTACAATAACCACAGTAATTGTTTCTAGGTGACGGTGGCTCTTCTCGTGTGTACATTCTGTTGAGTTTTTTTTTTTCAGGCATTCGGATCATAGCGGCGAGCGATACTGGCACATATTCACCCCCCTTCTTGTTGCAGTCTTGGGTTTTCTTCTCGCCCAGTCAACGATGAACGCTGCAATCCGTTATCTATCTCTGTAAGATACATAATCATTCTATGATCCAGAGCTTTAAGGTTACTAGTTTTTTGATGGTTCAAGCCTATGCCGGTTACGTATGTTTCTTAGCTTGGGCGAGTGGAAGTATTTCGCGACAACCGTCCCATCGCGCTATTGGACTAGCAATCATCAATTGTGGGACCACGATCGGGAATATGGCTGGCGCGTAAGGGTATTTCTCTGTCCTTCTCTCTTCATTGCACTTAACATTGTACAGCTATGTCTGGCCATCGTCGTGGGGCCCGACGTACTCTTACTCCTATACAATCTGTGTTCTTGCTGCAATCGTTACCTCTGGGATGTGCTACATGTTCCGAAGCTACTTGAGATTGAAGAATATAGAGCTAGAAAAGGCAGGAGATGGATATCGGTACCTACTTTAACTATTGATACAATACATGAGATATTATGGGGATCATAAAGTTTTTATGGGGCAATGTTTAAGATGAGTTTGAGGGGAGTCTCAAAAAGACAATTTAAGGGTGACCCGAGAAACAAAAAAGTTGGGGAGGGGTCGGGTATTAATAACTGGGCCCGGTCAAATCCCACGCGCCGTCTAACTCATACGCAGCGGTCAACTGGCATTCTGGGTCCGCACCTGTTCCAATTCTCTTCCAACGGTAGTCCAGATGAATTCTCTGGCTTACCTTTCACGTCGGTTTGATGTTTTAGCCTCTGCAAAGACACCGCCTTCGACACCAACTTCTGACCATCCTTCATTCATCGGCGACGGACGAGAAACAGACAACACCTACTCGGATTTACAACGAGTGAGCACCTGGTCGACAAACTTCTCCATCTTTTCATCATCTCCCCGTCCATCGACAGCAGTTCCAAAACGATCTTTTATATCTCATACGCTCAAGAAGTTCGGTTTAGCACCAACAGCCCCTTCTAGTGCCGAAAAGGGACCCAGCTCAGACCCTCAGGTCGAAAGTGTCATCCGACGAGTTTTTTTCATCCGGGTATTCGTTCTCGTATGGGATAATTTGCGTGCCGCCTGGGGATCACTCTGGTATCAGAGGGGTTGGGCACTCCTAGATCTTACGAAGTTGACACCATTCGCTCCAAGAAATTCTTCTATTGAATATGTTATACCAACTATGCACGAGATTATATCTCCTGTGTCGACTCCCCCTTCTCTTTCTGCTAGTGTCAGTCGCACTAGCACAGATCCGATACTAGCTACCAGGTTGGCAGATGAGGATCAACTACCACCAAGTGCTATTGTCAGTCTCAAAGTAGCTGAACCTCCGTTAACTACCTCTCGATCGTCCACACCGCTGTCTGGTACTAGGAAGACCCCTTTTCATCTACCCAAAACACTTGTGCTGGATCTGGATGAGACGTTGATCCATTCGACATCGCGACCAATGCACCTTACTTCCACTGGTGGATCAGGTTTTTTTGGCTTAGGAACCAGAAATAAAGGAGCAAGCCACATGGTCGAAGTGGTGTTGGGAGGAAGGTCTACCCTCTATCATGTGTACAAGCGACCATTCGTAGATTTTTTTCTTCGGACGGTATGTGTTAGCCTTATAAACATTAACTAAGTTGAACTTTTTCGAGGTATCTGGATGGTACACGCTAGTTATCTTCACGGCTTCGATGCAAGAGTACGCTGATCCGGTAATCGATTGGTTAGACGCCGGGCGCGGTATCCTTGGACATCGGTTTTTTCGGGATGTATGTTAACTTTACCCGAGTCGCTCAGTAGCTGACCTCTAGAAAGTCGTGCACACAGCTCCCCAATGGATCTTTCACAAAAGATCTTTCACTTGTCGAAGCCGACCTCTCGCGTGTGTGCCTTGTTGACAACTCTCCTGTCAGTTATCGAGTGAACGAAGGTAAGCGATCACCTAAGCCATTCCGTCGATGTAGCTAATCTATTACTACATTACTAGCCAACGGGATTCCAATCGAAGGGTGGACGCACGATCCGTTAGACGAAGCCCTCCTTGATCTGTTGCCTGTCCTCGATTCCTTGAGGTTCACATCGGACGTCCGTCGCGTCCTTGGTTTGCGTATTGCCGGAAGCTCGCTTTCGTAGTATGACCCAACTTATGGTATTTGGCGTTTTATTTATTCTCCGTCACATTATACATACATTGATACCACCGCAAAAATACTACCTACAATTCAATATCCTTAATTTAGCATTGTACTATGAAACACTTGTTTGCTGTGCCTGCTTCTGTTTGTACTTTTTGGCGGACGTTTATCTTGCATTCAACCATTAATATTATGGGTGCATAGATGCTGTGATGTAATGGTATCAAAACAAGTGAGTGAGTGCAGAAAAACATGTGGAAAACCTAATATATATATATATCAGAACAAGTAGGGGGAAGGCTACATGGCCAAGGCAGCTTGTAATTCCTTAAGCTGCGCTTCTTCGTCATCTTCCACAGCAGCAGCAGGTTGTCGTTGACCTGACATTAGAGGTAAGGAAAGATTATATAACCCTGAGTAACGAATACCTTCTATTCTTGTGCCCGCCGGCATGTGTACTGGAGCACGCTCGGCTCCACTCAATCGCTCATTCAACTCGTCTTGCTCAAGCTCCTCCAGTTTATGCATCAGTTCATCCTATCGAATCGTTAGTCAAACTAAGACCTGTAGATGCAGCTTTGACGCCTACCTCGTCGACCTCCATACCACCATACATAGGGTTCGCAAGAGTTTCGGCAATATCGTTTGCTAGTTCCCGTTGCTCGTGTACTTCCGCCATTGTCGCGTCCACCTTATTCATATCTCTGCATATAATATTGCAAATAGATCGGGGTGAATGTACATCCGACTCACAGTTTGCCATGGATAACCTTCAATGCGTCCGCCGCCTTTTTCATAGCGGACAAGGTCTCAGCATTCAAATTAGCAGACTCCAGTGTGTTTACTTGCATCTCCAGTTGTAGCCTGGTTCCAGCAAGGCGATCCAGTTCCTGTTCGCTTGCCATCTTCCGTTTCAGTGCGGCCGTAGCGACTACACAAAGCAAGTAAGATACCATTCAGTCATTCAGTGCTATAGCTACTGGTAATTTGGAGAGTGTAGTACCTGCTTTATTTGATACTGCATTTGCCTTGGCTTTCTTAAGTTCGTCGTCAATCTTCTTCTGCAAGTATTCCTCCTTTTTCTCGATCATTTGAAGTTGCTGGCGTAATGTGACTATGGCATCCCTCGCTGACTGCTTGGGATCGCGACGAGCGCCGAAGTAACTCATCAAGCTGGCCATCATCAATGTGATAGTAAGAGTCGTGAACAGAAGACAGGAATACGCCGCAGCAGAACGACTCAGGCAGATCAAGTATGTGAACTTATGAAAGGCAATACAAAGACAAGAGCAGGATCTCCCGATAAGTCAATCACATAATCAGCTATCAGTTATTATGTAATCATCACTACTAAACTACTGCTGCTTGCTATTATCGCTGTGGTTGCGTTAGCTTCGTACACGCAAGAAACATATTTACAACTAACCTGTCATCACTGCGATCATCAGAGGCCCCCTTGTCTGTAGTGAGGACTCGCCAAGCGATACGGCAGATCATAGCAAACCAGATCATTTGAAGAACCTGGATAATCAGTCACTAGAGGGCGATCATTCGAGTGGTGGAAGTACGAGCCTGTAGCGCAGATAGAAGCACAACAGACACCAACCATGCTGGTTTTGTCAAGTAACGGCCCTCCTCAACCGACCATTTGAACGGTATGAATCTAGGTACGTCCTTAAAAGTGGAGACGATCGTGAAGAGGAACAGGATGTGCCGTGTGACAAGCCAGGATATAAGGAACCAAGCAAACGTCAGATCGCAGGCCAGCTGACTGACTTCAATATATCGGATCATTTTGGCGAGCTGTATGTTCCTCGTCAGCATTTACGAAGTTGAGTTTAACAGAACATTTACGGGTAGGAAAATGTCACACCAATCCATGAGCACCAAGATGAGACAGCCTACACGAGTGCAGTTCATGAAGTAGCTCGCAGCTATTAAGACAATGGTGATAACATGGTGTGTCATCATTTGAATGTGATCTTTGCGCCTCTCTTCAGCGTTAAGGATTAGTACCTGGTGGAGATAGAATGCAGTTTGGGTGAGATAGTAGAACTTGACAGGAGCAGCTAAGGGTGTGTGAGGATAATGTTGCCATAGGGCGACTGGCTCAAGCATCCGCGTTGGTAAGTTGCGATGTACATACTCCAAGGAAACTCAGTAATTGAATGTCATTAGAAAGGTAGATGTAGCTTACCAGTCCACAACACCACTGTAAGGTATAGTATACAAAAGACCACCCTTGTTCAGCGAATCTCAAAACACTTCTGCGCAGTCTACGAAGTTCTTTGGGAGTTGGCTGATTACGGGCATGACCGTTTCCGTTTGACACGCCACCGACGCGTCCGGGAGCAGACCCATGTATACGATCGTTAGGAATACCTTTTAGTACACCGTTGGAAGCATTCGAAGCCTTCCGCTTGCTCAAATCTCTCAACAGTTTCCAATGCGCAAACGGCTCAAAGATCCAGAGCCTAAAGGCGTCTCGCAATATAGCCATAACAGCGATGCACGCTACTACGAAACAAAAATCCTTGAGTCCCGTGGCAAAATACGCAGAATCAGGGAAAGAATCGGGATTTTTTGGAGTCGCGACGGGGTACGAGAGAGAGGAGAAGGGAATGAGGTAGGCGTGGATCCATTCTACAAAGTGGGTATTCATCTGAAAGAATTTTCAGCTAACCGTCCTCGGAGGAGCGCAGAATGCGGTGGTTAGGAGACGTGGCAACCAAAAATCTGTACACATCAGACCATGTTCATGTCCCAAAAACAAGTCCACATACATAGGGGTTGACGACACGGTTTCCTTGAGCCTAGTTTAAAAGGCAAACGAAGGGAGTAACTGGAAAGTCGGATGGAATTTTCTTTACCCTGAAAAAGTTCAACGTTCAGAGAACGAGCTGCCAACACTGACCGCTTAAGTAGCCCATAAGGAAGAATTTTTGCCGTGGGAATACTTCCAAGTTACGAGCCACAATCATGGTCGCATCTACAAACCAACCTAGTAACACGCTCTACATCAATAATTTGAACGACCAGGTCACCACTGATGAATTAAAGACGCAGCTTTATGCCTTGTTTACAACCTACGGGAAAATCATCGACATCGTGGCTTCAAAGAGAACATCTATGAGGGGTCAAGCCTTTCTCATCTTCACAGATCTTACTAGCGCGACTTCTGCTATGCGTGCTTGTGAAGGAATGATATTTTATGAGAAACCACTCGTGAGAAGCATTTCCGCCTGTTTTTGTTCAGCTGAAGTCATGCATCCTCATGAATTTAGCATATTGATTACGCGAAAACGAAATCGTATGCTACATCACGGAGGGAGGACCCATCGTTTGTACCACCAACTTCCGCGAATGCTAATCCACTTCTGTCTCAAAA
This sequence comes from Calocybe gambosa, assembly GCA_900068965.1. NCBI lineage: Eukaryota > Fungi > Basidiomycota > Agaricomycetes > Agaricales > Lyophyllaceae > Calocybe > Calocybe gambosa. The sequence goes on from CEMU01569263.1 coordinate 105,544, forward strand.
TACGAAACGGCAGCGGGAAGAAACAGACAGCGGAGATCGGTTCGTGAAACGGGAAAGGGGAGACGAAGATGAAGAAGAGATGGAGATTGATGACGACGAGGAATCGACACAATCAACCAATACTAGTGTGTGGTTTTGCTATCGCATGGTTCGCTTATGTTTATGACTCCTCAATATTGCAGTCGTGAAAGCCATACCGCCCGCCTCGGAACAACCTTCTGCGCGTCTACTTTGCAATAATCTCCCTCAAGAGGTCACAGATGACGTTCTATCTGTGTTATTCCAACAGTATGTTTCCGCGACGCGCTATGCAGCATCGTTTTGACGATGGTTTTAGGTATAAAGGCTTTATAGCTACCCATGTGACATGGTCACCTACACCCAACGCAGCGGGTGTCAGAGTTAAGCTAGCACAAGTAACCTTTGAGACACCAGATCTAGCTTCTAGTGCCAAAATTGCCTTAGATGGCTTTGCATTAAAAAAGGGTTGGGTAATGTCTGTGTCATTTATTCAATGAAAAAAAACTGGTGTGTATTTGTATAACTCAAAATAGCATTGCATTGCATGTTCACCCCATCGAGGCTGAGCGCCGAGCATTTACAGATGACTTGCAAGAAAATATTCTTCTACCAAACAGTTACTTGGTTGCTTTCAGCGTCGTCTTCAATGAAAGATTGGATGTACCAGATGTACAAAGCTTATTATACTACTATTACTAAGCTTCAGGGCTTCAGGGCTTCAAGAATTGCTTCTCCAATAGGACCAGCTGAAGCTGGATTCTGGCCCGTGATCAGTTTCCCGTCAACGACAACGTGGCTCTGCTGTTTGTGAGCTCATGCAAAGTTGGCAATCATACCAAGAGTTTACCTTCCATGGCTCAGACGCTTTCTCGTACTTGCCGCCAAGTGTCTGAATCTTGTCTTCCAGCAGGAAGGGAATATCCTGTCAATATGTGTTATTCATGTCATACGGCTTCCTTGTGCGTGCGCTTACTTTCACTTTTCCAACTTGCTTTTCCTCTGCGTTTGAGAAGCCCGTAAATGATTTGCCTGCAAAAATTGATTTTCCAGACGAGTCAACGGCACCAGCGAGAGCTCTATATATAATTCTCTCACGTGTTCGCGCTAGCAGAGAAGGCAAGTTGCTTACGCCGGACCGTGACAAACTGCAGCAGTGATTTTACCGGCCGAATAAAACTAAACACCACTCGTTAATTGCAGGCACAAGTACATGGCTCATCCAACGAACCTCCGATGCAAGTCTGATATTAGCCTGGTCGACTGGTAAATCAATGACTGGACCGTGTCCTCCGACATAAAATATGGCGATATAATCTTCTGACTTGACTTCGGAAAGTTTCTTGGCGTTTGCCAGTTTGGCTTTGGCTGTCTCGTCGTTCAAAAATTTGATGCATCCTTCGTCTTTTTCGAAAGCCTTGTAAAAACGCTTTAATGAAGGTCACACAAAATGAGAATGTAAACGCCTAACTTTCACGCTACCTTCGTCGACGGGAGGGTTAGGGCCTCCTGGAGCGGCAAAGTCGATATTAAAATGGGGCGAGAGTACATAGTAAGGGTGTGCTGCTTCTGGCAAATACCAGCCCTATGATCAACATGGTCGGTCAGAGAGATCAATGTCATATTAATTTTTTTTTTTAATGCACAGTTTGCCCTCCGGTCAAAGTCTTGTTTATAGAAGTGAGAACGAAAAGGATGGAAGGCATCGTGAGAGGTGGGTACTTGTGTTGGAGGTCTTAACCAATTTATACAGGTTTCGTCATAATTCCAAGATTAGATAAGATTAGTGCTTGATAAGCGAACCCTGATCACATCAATTCCACCTTCTTATCCGCAAATCCTACCACAATGTCATCTTTTTTCGGGTTGTAAGCCTCCACGCAGTATCCAATGCTCAGATGTGTAACACATAGCAAAATTCAATACTAGGGGAAAAACCAGGACTTTCAAACCACGCAAGGACGTGCCAGAAGGAACAAAGCAATATCAATTAAGAAAATACGCAGAGGCAACCCTGGTAAGAGAACAGGCAAGGCCACATGCTCGGCACCGGCTTGACAAACTTTCCGTAATTTAGGGATCTGGAAATCTCAGGCTAGCCGTGAAATTACCAGAGGGCGAGGACGAGAATGAATGGCTCGCGGTGCATGGTGTGTCTGGTGTATCCTCCGATTCCCCTTTGCGTCTCCGAGTAAACGACTCCCAGCTGTCGACTTTTTCAACCATATAAATATGTTATATGGAACTATTACCGAGTTTTGCACCGCTCAAGAGGTACTATTCTTTGTGTGGTTCATCCGTTTGGTACCTTAACAACATCATTTTTTGCAGTGCCCCATAATGTCTGCGGGTCCGCGGTACGGTCATGTTTGGCGGGCAAAAACACGGATTTACTCCCTTTGTTTGTAGCTACGAATACTTATGGGAAGATCGCGTCAAGTACAAGAGGCCTACCAAACTTGCAGCACCCGAGTATGTAGACGCATTAATGAATTGGGCACAAAGTTTGTTGGATGATGAGAGCGTATTCCCAAATAAGATAGGTAGGTCTTTTTTCTCCAAAAAAAAGCTCCTTTACTTGTCCTTTATCTCTTCTGCTCAACTGTGGGATAAGGCGTACCGTTCCCCCGAGACTTTCGCGATACCGTCAGCAAAATAGTACGACGGTTGTTTCGGGTGTATGCACACATATACAGCAACCACTTTGATCAGATATGTGCTCTGGGTATTGAGGGTACGTTCGTATGGATCATATCATGTACTTTCTGACAGATGCTGTTAGCTCACCTCAACACGAGCTATCGGCATTTTTTCCTGTTCGTAAATGAGGTGTGTTAGCCTTTGCATGGTATCGGCCAAGCGTGACTAAACCATGTTAGTTTGATTTAATCGACAGGAAAGAGCTAGCACCATTGGACGAACTAAATGATGCTATTCTCGCAGAGGACAAGACTCGCTAGGTAATTGACGTTATAAATGCATCACAGCAGTTTATTGCGTCAAAATAATAGGTAGATTAAACAATGTGACAACTATATGCGTTCGCCCAGCCGCGTGTATTATGTAGGCGAGAGACCAATATGCGTGTATGTTCGATCTGTGCATGCGAAAAGTAATACATGTTTACAAGCTTTTGAGTTGGAGAAGTGGAATTGGCTCAATGCCATATTTTCGAGTATGAATATGCCAGGAAACTGTGAGAGTTACTTGTTGTACAGGCGGTTGATGAATGGAAATGCGAAAATGCAGCGAATAAGATAAGACAGCTATGGGGCGCAGAATTCGAATTAAATGTGATGCGAAGCGAGCGGGATCGAGGCGCGAGGGGCGTTACATGTTTTATGCCAAGGCAGAGTCGATGGGGGCGAGAACCCGGAAAGAGAAGACCGTCAAGTTTGTTGAACCATACAGATAAGATACATTTTGATGTTCGTCAGATTGTTCGCTGTTCAAAGTATTAGCGCCGAATCTGTTATTACGCATTTATCTACCTTGACTATGGACCACTGAACCACAAGAGTTTTGATGCGTTCTCTAAGCGATTGTTTACATTCTTCACAGCTAAGATGTTGTTCCAAAGGTCTTAAGGCCGATTCGATGGTGCTTGTCGAAAGGTCTTTAATGGTAGCATTTAGTAAAGATGTCTTACGCCAAAACTGCTGTACGGACCTGGCCTTGCATCCCAAGCGAGATAAGCGGACGCCAAGGCCCATGCCCTTGTTAGCTTCTTCTGATCTTGAAAGTCGCAGTGCTGGGTTGGTGCATGTGGATGCGGCGGTGATAAGAGAACACGCTTAAGAGCTTCCATTCGACCGAAATGCAGGAAGAAGAGGCGTTTGAGGTATACAGAATTGATGTTGTCCGCCATTTGGTCAGTCAAAGAGGATAGGGGAATCGAGAGGAGATGTGAAGAAGTTGATACTGCGAGTTCGTAAAGGTCGAAATTTGAAGCGAGGGTGTAAAGTTCCAAGGGATAGAGGGGAGCGAAAGACAATAGAAGCGTGTATAGAGGTGTTGAAGGCACTATACGTGACTTTGGATGAATGCCGTAAAATGGTAGTTGTCTGACTGAGAGGCAAAGGTGAGGGAAAGAGGGGGAGTAATGAGCGCATGACATGTCGTATATTGCGTGGAGAATGATGTTGAGTACGTTGGACGTTTCTGAGACGTCGAGCACAGAGTCATTGTCTTTCGAAGACGGGGTAGATGGGGTGAGCAAGGAGTGAAAATTGTTGTGCGAGGCAGTAAGCAAGACATGAGAGTGGACGTAGAAGAAGACTTTGTCAGAGGAGAGCAAGACTACGTCTGGGAGGAGAGACCGGTATTCTGCACCTGGATAAAAAGTGGTAGAAACAGAAACGAGATTATCCCCCTCTTGGGGGTCGTCGCTCAAGGGGGAGCCATCATGGGAAGGCTGTTGAAATACAGAAAAATTAGTGAATATAAATCAATAGATATGAGAATTCTGCCAGTTACAGGAGGAGTAGGAACTTGAGGCGGTTGCTTGCTATCAGAGAAGGGGAGCTCGATGTCCAGAGGGTCGGCGACATACTGGAGGACGTTGTCCCAGTCTGTGCTCTCCATGGTTGTACAGAGACGAGCAACTTGAATATTATGTAATATGATATCATCTATTCATTAATGCTACCCTTTTCGCTGTAGACACCTTGTTCAAAGCTTCCAATACCCTCTCCTCTGGTAAACTCATTTCCTCAAGCTTTGTTCCTAAAAAAGTAATTAA
>CEMU01569263.1:110329-123294 GCA_900068965.1 Calocybe gambosa
AAATAAACTCAAACCAATTCGCTCTTCTATCTTGAGCACCCGCTCCTCGTCAAAACCACGCTCTGTTACAAAGCTAACCGCTATGCCTCCCCTCCCACCACGTCCGGTTCTACCAACCCGATGTGTGTACTCTTCTGCCTCATGAGGCAAATCCCAGTTGATGACCATAGCGACATCCTCAATATCTAATCCTCGAGCACCCACATCTGTCGACACCAGCACAGGCACCACCGAAGCACGAAACAACGATAACGAAGTTAGCCGCTCTCTCTGCGTTAAACCGGAATGTAATGCTGTACTCCTTATCGACAAAGACTGTAGCAATCTGCTCAGATAACCAGCCGTCCATGGTTTTGCGCAAAAAATAATCGTCGCCGGCGGTTGCGCTGGTTCTGCGTCTGCATCATTCGCAGAACGCTTCTTCTCCTTCTGTCGACCATTCCTACCACCCTTCGTCAGCCCAGAGGATGGTCGGCGTAAGTGGGCTATCGACTCTGGGGGATTGCAAAGCAAATGATACAGATAAGGCTCCCGTACATGTGATGGAACAAGAATGTAATGTTGCTTGAGAGTGGAAACTGTCTCAATCCTAGAGAACAATCAACATGACTAACGAATTTTCTTATTCTTACTTACTTTTCGGTCATCCTATGTATGAATGGCCTCTGCTTACCAGAACGTGGTGTCGCATTGGCCACTGCCTCTATCGAAGGCGTCAAGGTTGCAGTAAACAGACACGTCTGTCTATTCGCGGGCAACACTCCAAACAGATGGGCCAACTCTGACGCAAAAGTTGGAGTCAAAAGTCGATCCGCCTCGTCCAAAACCTGAAGCCGTCAAGCATTACACCCTTCAATGTACCAGCCAAAATTTACCAAGAATTTAACCCTCGAAAAATCCCATTCACCGTTCTTGCTTCGGAGATGATCTACGATGCGACCTGGAGTAGCAATAACGACGTGAGGTCGATTTCCAAGCTCGAGCGCTTGTGCTATCATATCCATTCCCCCAACTACGACAGCAGTGCGCACGCTAAGCGAGGCACCGAGCACCGTAAACTGGTCCGAAATTTGAAACGCCAACTCTCTGAATGAATCACATTCTTTAGTAGTAAGAACAATGAGCCAAGTGACCTCACGAGCCTAGTTGGCGTCAGCACCAGAGCATAGATGCCATAAGGATCAACAGAGAGCCGTTGTAAGATGGGCAGTGCAAATGCAATGGTTTTGCCAGAGCCCGTTTTTGCGTTACCGATGCAGTCTCTACCTTGATATCCAAGTTAGGATTTTGATCTTGAATTTTGCTCAGGCTTCTACATTACCTGAGAGAAGGGGAGGAATGCATGCCTGTTGCACCTCAGTTGGTGTCCTGATCGACATAGAGGACAGAACAGCTAGCAATGGCGAGGAAATCCCGAGTGATGAAAATGATTCGGCTGGTAGGTGTACTGGCTTCGAAACAGATATTCTATTCTCGGATAACAACCTGGACAAAGGCTGGGTTGCCAAGTGTCTTTCGCTATTGTTGAGACCGATATCTTCACAAGGCCCGTCCCATTCATCGTCACTTTTACTTGTATCGTCGCTGAGTAGACCGTCCGAGTCAGTTGATGTCACCTTGTCTCCAGAGTCGAATTCGAGTCTAGCCTTCTTTCTTGGAGACCCTCTTTCTAGTTCACGAGATATATCGTCTATGCTGGGATCAATGCGTTTTTTCCCGGCCCTTGATAGCATGCGTTCCGTACTGGTACTTACAAGATGGAAAAAAATATTATTATTATGTCAGCATACAGTCCTTCGTCGTTATTTCGATCAGGCGTAGGCGACACTGTCTTGAAACTCCTATGTACATACATCGCTACCAAATACATTGACCCATTATGCTGTAGATGCTTAACAGAGCAAGTTTGCCATCCCATAATGACAATCGGACTTTGATATCAAATCTTAGGCCCGTAGGTATCTTGAATTCTAACCGCCATGAAAAAGACCATCACGCCATTCACGGCCCAGCTTGTCACCCTTGAAACCACTTTATCGTTCGACGAAGTTATTGCGCGACTTGATGCGGCAGTGAACAAAGCTGGTTCCGCACAAATCTTGACAAAAATTGGAGCAACTACTAGCAGACAGGAGCTCATTGACTTGGTAAATGGAATCACAAATGGCAACGATTTTTTGTAAACATCATCTGCATCTCAGACACGTGTCTCCTGTGACGGTTTTCTCTTAGGTATTTCTTCGAGATGGGCCATCACAAGTGGATGAACGTATATCGCGAGAGCGAACACCCATCTACCGTGGTCTACACAATAGGCAACCCTCTTCTTGCAGAGACTTTCATGCGCTATGATATCCGTAGCGGATATTGTATCCCGCCACGTTTATTGATCTCCGACGCCGGACATGCAGGTACAAGCGTGAGCTATCACCTGCCTTCTTCGCTTATCGCAAATCAGGACAATATGGAGCTCATGGAATCCATACGAGTGGTAGACGAAAAGCTGGAACAGATGATCGCACGTGTCACTGCTGATGAGGTGTAACTAGCTTTTAGACAGGTTTTTAATTTTACCAAGCGCAAGTCTTTGAGGCTAGCGAGAGTTGTACTGTACAATTGTAGAGTGAGCAAGAGAAACAGTAAATAACGTCTAGAAGCCATTCCATTCTGTATCAAATTCCGATAAATCTAGTTCACATAAGTCACGAAGCGGTGATTCTGGTGAATAGTCTTCGAGGGTTAATAATGGCAGCGAAATGGCCCTTAAGATGTCACTAGACGCGGAGGCCGAAGAGGAGCAGTCAATAGTTTCATAATCATCATAGCAACAGTTCTCCATGGGGAGAAACGTATGAAATGATTCGTCTAGCGTCGGCAGATAGGTGTTGGCTGGAAGGTTGTCTGGCTCAGAGTTTGAACTGGGGAGAGGCGTGATCGGCCTAGATTCTGGCACGGGGTTTAAGAGGTCCATCAAGCTAAATTTTGCTCGTTTGCTACTGGAGACTATTTCCATCGTAGGGAAGCCTATAGAAATAGTTTGCAGAGGAGTAAGAGTGATTTGAGGGAGGAGACATTGAGGAGAAAGCGGTGTCAAAGGCGATAACATTGCTTCTTTGTTGTCTTCATGACCTGCGAGATGCGACCACGGTGGTGAAAATGTGGATGAAACCTCGGATATCGATGACAGAGGGAGCTCCGTTTCCGTACTGTAAGCCCGTTCTTGCCGCTTGCGACTTGAACGCTTCGCAGGACTTGCGGGGGGTCCCAAAATATGCACGTAGTCCTCCCGTATTTTCCTTATTCGGTCTTCACTATCAGCCGTCTCTGCGATGACGCATGAATTGCCTAAGGATTTTGGACGACGAGAACCTCGTGGTGCGGGGGCATACTTATATCCCGGGTACCGCATTAAGTGCTCAGCTAGAGCTTGTTTGGCTTTATCTTGCCATACTTCCTTCTCCTCTTTGGGCAGAAGGTTCCAACATTGACCCGCGACACGACTAAGTTTTTGTTGACGGCACTCGATATCAAATGGTATAACACCCCGCGCTAGAAGATCGGAGCGGAATAACATAAATGCATTGGGAGGGCGAGGGATACGCTCGCTTTTGGCTCTTGGACGTGAATGATTTGATGTTAAAGCCTGTGTGTGCGTCATAGGATCCAATGCTAGTGCATCGCGCGAAGGGTTTAGCTGGTATTGAGTTGGCTGTGTCCTATCTTCACCTGCGGTTAGCTGCAAAAGGCCTTATTGACGTAGTGATTTCTCCACAGGCAATGTAGCGTAGAAGAAGTTGCGTCTTTGAATATTGGCTATGATGCTTTAGATCATTATCTGAACGTAGTACTCTGATGTGAGCAGCTTACAGTCTATGCTTGTGAGTAGCAATAACCAAAGGATGAATCGATGTGGGGATGAACAAGGTCTTTGTATCGGCAGGTATCAAAGATTATCAACATGCGCTCAAGAATCTCGCGAAACGACGGCGATTAAAGGGGGACAGTCATATGACAGAAAACACAAGGCACAGTCCAATAGCACGTTGTTGTCAGCTGGTGGACAATGATCATGGGTGGGGCCAGTCACCAACGAACGGGGTGAGAATAACGCGTTTCGAGACACTTCTTTTGTGCAAGCTTCGAGCGCTCAAAGGACTGCATGGAGATCTGGGGCAAGGGTGGATTGATAATACGCATACACGCATTAATACACGTGTTTCGCGTCTTTGAAGCTCAGCGGCTGGACTGTAGTGAAATGAGTACCGTATTTAGGTCTAGTTCGCCTATGATGCAGTGATCGACCGATTTTACATCTCAACTGGCAGCTGTGAGGCATTCTATTAGCCTACTCAATAGTTATCCATCGGACACCATGGGCAGCTTTCCTCACGCGATTCATGAAGGCCAACCCTTCTCTGTCTTCACGGATCTCTTCAATAAGCATAACGTCAACTCCCTCTTGCTCGAGTGTTAGTAATCCGTCGAAAAGGCGATGGGCGGAGACCGCTGGACCTGCTATTGGCCCCAAAGGGTAACGATACAAATCCATGCTATCTGTTGGCAGCGTCCGCCACAACCTAGAATCGCTGGGAGACAAAAGGCCAATCTTCAGTTTGTGGGAAGATCTGAGTGAGTCCAAAAATGCCGGAATCGTGATTGAACGTTGCCCAGAGGGTGGAGGGGACAGTGTCATCAAAAGGAAGAGAGGAACTGATGGTGAATAATGTGTGTATTTCATGCCAGGAGTTGTCGGCGCTTGTTCCATTGCCTCATCTGAGAAGTCACGATGATGAACCAGTACGTGCGGAATATTGTCTCTATGACGTAACTCCTCCTTCAAAGCGCGTTCTATATCTTCCACAGTAACACCTCCTGGTCGCAGTATGCGTAAGTTTCCATCCTCGTGTAGGCCATCGATTACGGTGCTTTCCAATCCGACATCACAAGCACCGCCATCAAGGAGAATGCTGATTTTCCCGTGAAGATCTCGAAGTACATGATTTGCACGAGTTGGGCTAGGTTTTCCTGAGGTATTTGCACTGGGGGCAGCTAACGGTGTATCGGCGATGGCGATCAATGCTCTTGCTACTGGATGCGATGGCATTCTTACCGCGACGGTTGCTTGACCGGCAGTAATAATGGATGGAATAATAGAAGAGTTTCTTGGGAACAAGAGAGTCAATGCGCCAGGCCAGAAACGTTTGATCAGAACACGGTAAGCCTCCGAGAGAGTATAACCTTGTTGAACTGTTGAATGCAGCATTGCGACAGATGATACGTGAACGATTAAGGGATTATCCGCGGGACGACCCTTGACTTCAAATATCCGGCCGACCGCACGACTGTCGAGCGCTGCAGCTGCTAGGCCATACACTGTCTCTGTAGGAAACGCTATGGTATCCGAGAGATTAGTGAGATGATGGGCTGCTAATTTCAAGGCGTCCCGCGTTTCCTGATGGCTGATATGGGGCAGACCTGAATTTCCGTGAAAGTGAATAGACGAAGAGTCGCAGTTGAGAACCCGAGTCGAGATTGGTGCCATGAATGCCCGTGACAGAGTGAACATGTGTGTTGTGACTTATTTATAGAGTAATAGTACTGTACTACAACTTTTATACTTTGGAAACAATGGGCATATCAAGCCCAACCCTCCTAGCTGTTGCTTTGATTCGCTCTTGGGATGTAAGGTCAAATAGCGGATTATACCGTTCGAGTAGGACCTGGTTCAAAGTCCTGTTGAGCGACAAGGTGCAGTACGTGGACATTGTGCTCTCACCTTGTACTCTCTTTGCGACTTGAGAAATAACAGAGCATTTTGAACATCTTGAAGAATACCCAAATCCTTGGTCTTTTGGTATCTGTTTGCTATCGCACGTAATTTACTCGCCACGAGTTTGTTGGTTCCTCGGTGTGCGACTGCCTGCCTTGCAAGCTAAGTAAACAAAATTCGGGAACTACACTTGTATAATCTCACCGACTTGTGCAATTCTCGAAGAATACCGCGATACGCGTGAGCCACCTCTGACATTGACGTTTGTAACCTGGCAGAAATTACGTAAAGCCCCGCAAGGAACTTGACGTGAGACGAACGACGGGTCCTCAACAACCTTACGTTCATATATATATATTATATCTTATACTCTACTGTAACATCTTCAGCTACTCACTCAATACACCTGCATGACGCCGCAAAATTACTGACCTAATCCCAAACGTCGGTGGTAAGACCAATCGCCTTGAAACTGTCAGAGATCAACAGCTTACCAACCATTGCCCATGTTGACCACCCCCTTTCTTGTGTTTTGATCGTTGCAGTTAGTTGCCATCTGCCTATTTTAACTATGGCGAGGAGTGCAGCGTTGAACCCTGCCTCTATGCCGTTCTTTCCTGGCGGACTGCGTGGTGGAGAAGACGAAGGTGGCAATGGCTTGGGGTTGGGGTTCCGTCATCATACATTCCGAGAGCAAGACCGCAACTCCATCTCATCTGTTTCTATCTCGCCGTCAGAATACCGATCCGCCAGGTCTTCACCTAGTCCATCAGCAGACAATAATCCAAGGCCGAACACCACCAAACAATTCTCGGAGGGTTCTTTACATTTGCTGTCGTTCAAACAACCTGATGCTGGCAGGCCAGCTTTAGAGAGCAGAGTTGCCGGGGAGTTGACTACCCCTGACAATTTGGTCATACTTCCAGAGGGTCATGATAGCCAAGAATTTCCGGTTCTCAAATCCGATGGAACTGGGACGCAAACACCTGGAGCGTCATTCTCCCCTCAGCAGAACGTTTACGTACCCACAGCTACACCCCCTCAGGTCGTAAATCCTAATGGCACATCCTTCTACGGCGGACGTTCCTCGTCATCGCCTGTGTCCTCGTTAGACTCGGGTAGTCAATTTCACGTTCACCGCGACCACCCTACGCAGAGCTATGAAGCTCAGCTGAAATCATCGCCTGTCATCCACGATATACTGAATCGACTGACACAATTCGAATATACTACACGGGAGATACAACGAGATCTCGGTGATATGCAACAGAAAGTCAATCTACTTTTGGAGCGCTCCCTCGGGAATCAGTCTCAACCAGAGTTTAAAGACCCTTTTGCTTCTACGAACATGAATTCGAGCAGTCATAGCTTCTCCCCTCCTCTATTGAGCGGTTCTAGGCTTGGTCCTCGGCCCTCGCTTGGTAACATCGCTCCAAACCAGCAAGTTCCAACAGACGATATATCTACCATCTCTCAGCGCCTGAATACATTGACTTCGTCTGTCGGACAACTACTTGCAATCCAAACATCTCAAATGCATTCCACCTCATCCGACTTACGAAGCAACTCGGTGGCGGGCATAAATCCGCTTCATAATGATATTGCCCCAAATCAAACACCTATACCGAACCCGACTATCACTGGACATGGGTTACCACATAGGCCCGAAATGAGACCATCAGCTCGTCATTCGAATCCCCCTCTGCGCACTTGGTCTGCTGGGACACTGGATTTACCCATCCGGCATGACACTAACGGTGGTCGACCAGAGTCAATCTCTCGAGACAAACGACGTTCAGTCACCGGGCTACTCCGTCGTGACTCCTCTGGGGTATGTGGACTGTCTCTTTATCCGCCGAACTCCCTTCAACTTTTCTTCCAGGTTCTTGATCCGCAAAACGACGCTTGGGCCAATAGTTCGCCTCGGGGGGAAACGGGCCCAGTAATCTCCAAATGGGAGCAGCTATCTCTAAGTCCTGAGCTGCTCCGTTCTTTGAACAGATTCGGGTGAGATATCACTTAGCTTTGTAAGAAGCGGTCTTTTGAGCCTGTGAGACTAGTGTTGGCCCTCCCAATAAAATTCAACAACGAGCCTTACCATTTCTCTTGCGTGGCTCTGACATCATCGCACAAGCGCCTCCTACGCAAGAACGAATCGCTGCATATGTGATACCAGCCATTCAGATCACTCTCACTAGTATGGTAACCCGGTCCCAAAACCGTGGACCCATCGCTGTTATGATCTCCACAACGGTGGATCAAGCAACTCAAGCACAGCGGATGATTCGAGATCTTGGCGGTCCTATTGGTGTCAGATCTGCATTGGGAGTAGGTGCGGCATCAGCAAATACCGATTTGACCCAGGAACTACGACTCTTGCAGCAAAATATGCCCCATATCTTGTGTGGTACCCCTCAGAAGCTTCATGCGCTTTTTACTTCTCCCGGTGGACTTTCTGGTTCCGAAGTGCGCTTCCTTGTTTTAGATGAAGTTGACCAGCTCATTGCCCGTAACCTTCACGAGTTTGTTTTCAACATAGTGAAGCTTCTCCCTCAACCTCGCTCTCGACCGCTTGGTCCTGGAACGCCGAACTCGGGCAGCGCTCCCAACAGCAGTAACCCTCTCGAAGTGAATAGCGGTTCTGTCTCTCCATTCCAGAATCAAGGTCGCAGATTCTCCGCTATATCAGTGTCGTCCGTGTCATCGTCTTCACCCGTCGTGCTGGATTCAAGTGCGCCTGTCTTACAAAATATCGAGCGCCAGACTGCACTGTTTTCCAACACTGTTCCCCAAGACGTCCTCAACCTTGCTTCTGCAATACAGCTCAAGGAACCCGTCCGAGTGCTCGTTCGACGAGATGGAAACGTTACACATACAGATAGCAACCAGGGATCTCGTGGGCTTCGCCAATTTTATCTGTATCTGGCATTCACAGCAGGCAGCAGAACCGAACCTTTGTTGACGTCACCAGGTGGTGGTTTGGGTATCATCGGTTCCGGGAGAAGTGCTGCCTCGACTGCTGAAACAGCTCAAGCTCGAGAATGGAAGCTCGAAGCACTTGCAGATTTATTCGAAGATATTGAAGTTGCAAATGCCATTGTGCACGTGGGAGGCATGACTGCGTTGGATTCTGTGGTGTACAAATTGGCAAGCCGAGGCTTAGAAGCTATTCCTCTTGTCAGTACGGTCCTTTTCTGCTCCGAATCCAGCTGATAAACTGGCGCAGCATGGTGACATGAATGCAGGAACCAAATTGGCGGCCTTGAATAAATTTAGAAATCATAATGGCACACTTGTTATGAGGCCCCAAACGAAAGTGCTGGTTGTGTACGAGGTCCAATTGAAAAGCCCGGATATACTTCATGTCCCTCTTATCATTAACTATGGCAAGCCTGTGCTTTATCCTCTTTTGATCCACTCTATTGATTTCAGCAATGCTTGTAGACCTACCAAAGGCGGTCGAGGAATACGCCCATCGGTTAGCTCATCTACCCTTCTAGCTTCGTTTGCTGACAACACTTACTAGGGTTGCACCTGCGACTGCCTCCAGTTACTCCCGCCCTGGTGTTATTGTAAACTTTGTGACTGCGACGGGCGGAGACGTTGAAATGTTACGATCCATAGAATGCTTTTACAAGTTGAGTTCCTCATTTCACATTGAACATCTCTCTGACCATGCCTTCTCGTTTCAGAATAAAATGCGTAAGTGTCACTGCCTTGTATATGTAACATGATCTGATATCTTTGTAGCCTGAAGTTCCCATGACCCTTCGTGATATCATCTGAATTCCACCACTGAAATGTCTTTGTATCCTTAACCATGTTTCCGTTCTGACCTTACTATATTGCACCAACACAATATTGCTTGATACCCTTAAATGGCACCCATCTATAGTGAAACTGTTTCTTTACCATAGCTACCTGGGTTGACTGCCCAGGATCTCGTACAATGTATATCAACTTCCTGTTCATCTCTAGTCGGAATCACTGTTACTCCATGGCTTGTTGGACAATTGTTATTTTTAATGTACCATCCTCACTGCAACTGGCGAGTCTGGTTGAAGTATCAGATGCTGAAGGTGCCCAGGAGAGACGATGAACTTGATCAACGTGAGCAAGTCTATGTGGAGGACATAAGCGTGTTACTCTGATACACAAAGGGTTATATTAGACCTCTTTGGTATCGTCAAATCGTAGCGCCACTGTGTACCTGAGGCAGAATATATTAGTATTTCGCCGGTTTCTAGCCCAATTGCCAATCGCCGACTGATAAAGTCCATTATGTTACACAAAAATCTACCAGCTCACTTGAATCGCTTACCGATACTGTGCACTTCCCGCCGCAAATGCAACGGCGGTCGCAGGCGCGTCAGTCTTGATTGATTGCACTGCCTTCCACTCGTATTTCTGCTGTTGCTTCCATATCCTGACCTATTGGCTTGATTAGCGGAGGAAACGAATGATCGAACGAGAGACTAGCTGTTTTGTCTCGCGATGCGGTCGAAAAGACATCGCCCTCGGCAGCCCATGCACAGTCCCAAATAATCCGTCCGTGAGACTTGTCAGCTGCAACTGGGATGAAACCTTTCAAGACAGTAATCTTGAGTTAATACGTCCTGCGTGATTTTTGTCGTGTACAAACCGTCACCCTCATGGGCTTCATACAATCTCCATGTCCTATCTCTTGAAACAGATAGAATAAGTTTTTCATCAGGGCTGAATGCGACCCTTGTGACGGTCAAAGAATGGCCTTCAAGAGGTTTGCCAAAAGGCAGGTAGCCTGAGGTGCTGTAAACCCGGACAACAGCATGTTCAGGTGTTGTTGCCTTGCACGCAGTTGCGATGAATCGTTTCTTGGGAGAAACTGCAAGAGCTATGGACTGGGGCGATGGATCAATGAAGATTTTAGCTTTCCACAAAACAGCTACCTCATATCCATGCCCAAAGACCTTCTCAATCTCTGGCCAAAGCGTAGTAGATGCGAGCTCCCCGTCAAAAGGTCTTCTCTTCTTTGTCCCGTTTATGACGCTCAGACTCTCCGCTGTAGAAACGCTGCTGTGATTAGAGCCAGAAAATTCCTGCATTAGAATACGGACCATGCTCCATAGCCCTGTTAGACAATCCAAGCGGCGGGACTGTAGCGGCCTGGGGCCGATGATGCTGTACCAGCAGCTCCGTAAACAATGTAAACGATGATCTTATAAAGGGAGTGTTTTCACCTCACTTCTAGTAAAATTAGCAACACCCAGTCGTTCAGCGACATCTACAAAATTTGCTGGGGCTTCGAACACTCTGACAACTTTTTCATCTGCAATGCTGACGAACCGCAAGGGATCTATAAAAGCAACATCTACGAGATCATATCCGTGCACTTGTGGACGGCCAAGTTCATGCCAGCTAGGAGAACCTGGCGTCGAAAATTGCATTACGCCATGTATTCTCGTCGTCTGGTCCGATCTTTGCAAAGTTACCGCTGAAGAAGGATGTTTGGCAATTTAGGAGGACTTACCCGGCAGAAATAAGGTATCCACCATTTGGACTCCAGTCTAAACCTTTGACGGGACCATTATGTCCGCTGATGGCACCAGTCTCCCGCCAAACTTCTCCATGTGCAAGTTCTGATGGAGATTCGCAGACCCAGCGCCTCCAGCCTCCAGCCCAGCCCCAAGCTAGAACCTCCCCACCTTGTCTGGCCCACCCACCTCCAACGAATCCACCAAGTCGCTGCCCACCAATATCCCCAAACCGTTGCCGATTGATCCAGATAGACGAGCCGTCCGGTACTATCACAGTAGAAGGCGACCACAGTATCACGGAAGAATCAACTGACGTCGATAAAAGAGTAGGTGAAGAACCAGTAGAGGGCACCCCCCAGGTGAGGGAAGTGACAGGTCCCTCATGCCCGATCAGGAGTGCGTCGAAAGTTACCGTGTATCGTTGAGGACTAAAACACCAATTGAGGATATATAAAAAAGAACGTATTTCAGCTCACGTACCTGCCTTGGGCTGTCTTAACGCTTATAATATGGCGCTTCAAAGTTATTTGCCGCCCTCCTTCTTCCACCTCACTCATGTCCCCTAGTGACGCCTCAAAGGCGTCTAAAAGTTCATCAGAAAGGGAGTTAGGTTGCTTCTGTGTAGTCATAGATGCTGTAGGTTCCAAAGACTCTATGTTCCACAGTCTGATAGTGGCATCTTGTGATCCTGAGGCCAAAACTAAGGGGTCTGCTGGTAAAGTTGGTACGAGAAAGTCCAACGTTTTGACCCAGCCTTCATGACCGAGCAAGACTGAGGCCTGCACAAACTTGAAAGACATACAGACGACTTGACAGAAGGGGATAGATAAGGGACGCACTAGCTTGTCAGACCGCACCCAAAGGGTAATTTTGCTGTCTGTTCCAGCAGAAGCAAGACAAATTGCTACGATATCGTGATATCAGTCACTACCCAACTATACATGACCGCTTTCTTTGCATACCTTTTGAAAGAGGAAGGTATGTCAGAGCGAGGGCCAATGGGTATCTCCCAGATAGCACAAGAATCTGCTCTTCAATGAGTTCATCTGCAGACGCGACCTATATGTAAGCCGACGCTCTAATTACATAGCTACGGTTCATACCCGTGTCACCATCACTAAACACGAGTCGCCAAAGTTTAAGAGAGGCATCAGATGAGCCTGTCACAACCCAGTTATCAAGCGTGCACAGTGATGTGATAGTTCTCTTATGAGCATTGGTTTCTGCAGTAGCTTTCCACTGGAAGAAGATATAATGACCGAGGGAGGGAGGCATGTGTTGAAAAACGACACGTACTCGAAAACCAAGTCTCCTCCAAACTATGAGCTTGCCTCGGTCATCCCCACTAACAAAAACCCCATCGGAAATAAATCGAATACATGTTACTAGGCCTTCGTGTGTAGCAAGCGTCTCCGATACGCCAAACTCGTGTTCATTCTTAACACCCCGAGATCTGTTAGATGATGGTGTGTGCTTGTTCTTTTGGAAACATACTGTTATGTCCCATAACGCAACCAAGTTTGAGGAACCAAATGCAACAAGAGAAGAAGAGGAAATGTCTGCAGCATGTGGGTGTCTATTGGTAGCAGCTGATATGTAGGCAGTCGAAGCCATGGCGAAGGTTCAGAATCTAATCAACCAGTACGAGTTACGTAATCGATGTTCACGATACGACTCTT
>CEMU01569263.1:123302-159838 GCA_900068965.1 Calocybe gambosa
CAGTATGATCATTCTGGGAATTGGCGTGGACCTGGTCTTTATACCACGCATTGCTGCATTATTGAAACGTCGCGGCAATAGATTCCCTTCAAAAATCCTTTGTAGTGAGGAGGTTTATCGGTGGAAGGCGTTACGCGACGATGACCGTCGAGTTCGTTTTCTGGCTGTTCAGTATGTGATATCGACTTTCAATTATTGCAAGCTATTAAAATCTATTTGTGTGGTTAGTTGGGCGGTGAAAGAAGCTGCGTACAAAGCTTTATATCCGACAGTGCGACCAACGTGGAAAGAACTGGCATATCGGCCATTAGGCGAAGAAAGCTCTCGTACTAAACCCGCTCTAATTTACCTACCATATGAGCAGGCGAATGGATCAAAAGTCGGACCAATTCATATTTCTGTCAGCCATGATGGTGACTACGCTTTTGCGTCTGTTACGGTTGAGATGCCTTGATAGCCGCCAACAAGGCAAGCACTGTCTAATAACGATGTTTTTTTATCATGGTTCTATCTATGACAATCCCATCCCTACGGTTCTTCTGTCCTTGAAGGCCACCAATCAGGCCGCGAGGGTGTCAAGGCCCATTGTCCTTGGTTTTCACCATGTTCGACATTTACTCCTAACATAAGATCACCCTTTCCTACGGCATCGACGTGCTCAAGACGGAGCAGTGCTAATCCAACGCCTTGTAAAGATGATAATAACTTCCCTGCCCCTCGTGGTCGAGGTATGGCACGAGGAGCATCTGGCTTATTAACAACCGAGGGCTGGATGCTTGTGTTGGCAGGAAGGAAAGGTTTATCCAGGGATGGTGTCACAACTGAGGGTATTCTGGATGGAAAAATTAAAATAAAATAAAAATAGACCGCATAATGAGACCTTTTCGAATGTGTTACGCACTTTTCACCTGGCTTGTGTATACATATGGGAAGAATCCTTTTGCGAACAATACCTGTATGGTATGTTCGTACAGCCAGCTCTTGGCCAACATAGCAGCCCTTTCTGAAATCCACTATGAAAGAAGTCAGTGAGAATACGTAAATTAAGAAGAGTTGGTTACATCCTCCCATGATGTCAAGGTTGGATTCTGTGGGAAAGGCTTGCATCGGGGGAAGGTCTGTCTGTCCTTCGGGCACCCCATGCAATATACGATGCAATGTGTAGGCATCGGATGTAGCCAATTCATAGTTGGAGGTTTCCTGAGCTGCCCAAGACCAGATGATCAGAACCAATATATATATATATATGGTGATGAGGGTTACATACGACGCACTCCTTTCTGTACAAGAAAGCGTTTGCCCATCCCTGGGGCCCTTCTGTCCATGATTGATTCGTCCTTCGTGCCCCACGGCCACTCAGTGGTTCCCCAGGTTGGCTCAGCAACACCACTCCGTGCCCATGTCCATTGTCGGTGTAATTCGGAAGTTGAATCACCCCAAGCAGCCCATATATCATACTGCTCCGAGACATCTCTTATTTTGACCTTTGCGCGAAGGACGTAACGTTTTAATAGAGACAGTAGTGGCGGAGCCTCAGATGGGCGAGGATCGTATTCAATAAGATAACTTGATTTTCCTGCAGAATCCGTTGAAGTGTACAAAAAGACATCGTATAAGATCCTTCCCTGAGAATCTAGTAGGATATCGAGCTGCGGTAAAGATTGCGACACATACCTGTGCATGTATGAAGGCGGAATAAATGGGACGTTTTAACGGCTCATGTACAAGTGAAGAAACAATCCCATTAAGAAACTCGGATGCTTGAGAGCCAGAGACGGACAAAAGATTTCTGTGAGGTACAGGTGCTACTGTAGGGATGTTTTTAGCTAGAGCACGAAGGACGACAGTGGGCATGTGGAAGAATGTAATAAAGGTCACGGTAATATGCGGTTTCACGTGCCTTAACATCACGTGTACGGTGGGGAAGATTTTAAGCTATTCCCCGATGAGTGATTTGCTCCCGTAATTTCTTGGATCCTGCTTTGTCAACTCCAGATGGCTTCGTCATGCCAAAGCCTCATCGCTGCTCTTAGAGACTGTCTAATGCAGTCTGACTGTGTCGTGAGACAGGGAAACCTTCCATCGGAGTGCCTTAAACACCACACCAAGGATCTGCCTGAAGAGTGCCAGTCACTCCGAAAGGCGACATTCGAGTGCAAAAGGGCAATGGTGAACCTTTGAAACCCAATTATCCCCGAAAACACTTGCCTTACTAAAGAAAAATCTTTATCAGCTTGACATGAGGAAGCGCTTTAGGGGGAACATCGTGGGTTCCCAATTCGAATACACCCACGCTCCAGAGAAAAATGTCTCATAAGTCGTAATCTTTGCAAATGCAATATTTATAACACAATCCCGAATGAGATCATATATAACACTTAATAGAATCATGCTCCGCCTTCCCAGATCTCTCTTTCTTAAACCAATGTCCTCCCCTCCTACTAAACCATTTAGTTTATATACAGCTGGTACCCCAAATGGTTTCCAAGCTTCTGTCATCCTTGAGGAGCTCAAGGCACTGTACCCCGCCATCGATTACGAGTGAGTAATCCGTTCCGTTTGACCTCCCTTTAACAGACATTCGTCCAAGGGTACACAAGATAGACATCGGAAAGTTAACCCAGAAGGTTACATGCCTCCAACCGTAATGACTGCTTGCTAACTTGCATCATAGGAGCCGTGGTTCATCAAGCTCAATCCCAATGGGAGAATTCCTGTGCTAGTGGATCATAAGCGCAACAACTTCCCTGTCTTTGAAACTGCTGCAATATTGTTCTATCTCGTTCAAAATTATGATCACGATCACAAACTTTGGTTTGATCCTGCTTCGAACCCCAACGAATATAGCGAGCTGCTACAATGGACTTTTTTCGCGGTACGTTGCACATGAGGGTTGTACTCCTCTATATCTCAAGTTATCCTCCATTAGCACGGTGGTCTCGCTCCCATACAAGGACAATGCACGTCTTTTAAAACCTCTACTGCTCGCCGTTTCGACTAATCCGCATGTTCAGCCAATCATTTCCAGAGATTTGCTCCTGAAGACGTTCCATACGCCAAGAAGCGTATGTAATTCTTGTGTCTCCGCGTTCTACCATTCTTGACTTCTTGCAGGTTTTCTCGACGAGGTTAAACGTGCTTATGGTGTCCTTGAGATTCGCTTAAAAGATCGTGATTATCTTGTTGGTCCAGGCAGAGGTGTATTTACCATCGCCGATATCAAAGTTTTTCCCTGGTGAGCAGGATCCTTGGCAAATCATAGGATAAATACCGAAGCCGGCTTTATAGGGTCAACATACATGCTTTTTCTGGTATTGAATCTTTGGATGAATGGCCCAACGTCAAGGTGATTAATTCCCTCGATAATTTTCAGATGCAATGTTAATCATACGCTTTTCTAGGCGTGGCTGAAACGATGTGTTGAGAGACCTGCAGCCCATGTTGGTCTTCAAGTTGGGAAACTCTAAATTACTATATAATTTGTACCGAATACGACGTGTGTTCCGAAATTGAGTCATGGCTTTTGAAAGATAATCAAATCCTTTCCTATAAGATGAGATAGTCACAAATGCGTCGGGTGAACTACTCGCTGTTCACGCTACAGTGCTACAGAACGGCACGCAGCTTTTACACCTGGCCGTGCCAACACCCGCTCGTACCAGGCCTGAAGCGTTTCAACTTGGTTGAGTTATGCGCGTGCTGGGATAACTAACGATACATACCTTCAGGTTTGGCCACGCATCCAATGATTGGATTCCAGCCCGAGTGTGAAGGCGGATCCTACGAAGAGCAGCATGGACACAGATGGTGAGCGACAGTAATAAGAGGTATCTCACCAAGGAAAGATACTCATGTCAGCTATGGTGTATTGTCCCTTGCGACCGATCGGGCCTGCAAGCCACTCACGACCATTCAAGCCAGTGTCTAAGACACCGTATAATCGTTTGGTCTCATCGCGAAACCCTAAGCTCAAATATGATCATCTGAAAAAGGTCAATGACTAGATGCCTACTAGCTGTTGCAAAAGGGTCGTCCTCGGGAGAGTAGTGGAGAAAATAATGTGCTAAGGATTCACCCACGTAAAAAAACATGCATGGAATTGCCTGCGAGGTTGTTCTACTAACCTTGGCTTTGTATGGGGCTGATACCACCGTGCTGCATCAAGTTTACCGGGAGTGATACGACAGAGTGCTTTAGTCTTACACCAAAGAAAATCCACTGATACATTGAGCTGTACTCCTTAGGAAACTTGCTCATGTCAAACGAAAAGTTCTTCCGGATGTCCACATTTTGTTCCAGGTACATCAGAATGGCCGAACTTTCGTAGATGGTAAAGTTACACGAATTGTCGATTAGAACAGGTATACGGCCATTAGGATTCATCTGGGTAAACCAAGATTCCTGCGATATAATCAAGCGTCCATACAAGCTGGAAGGTTCGGCTGGGTGTATCGCATACTTTATGAGTTCCTTTTGATAGATCTACCCTAGTCAAACTGGAGTGATTCTGTTATTATCGCAGCCTTAGAAAGTGAGGAGCACGCTTACTCGTAATCGATAGTGGAATTATAAGAAGCTTTAAGTTCCTCAAGGTAAATAGAAACCTTGAGTCCATTCGGTGTGAGGTGGTTAGTAAATAAAGTAAATCTTTTATTGGGAGATTGCGACATGCGAAGAAGGGTCGAGACTTATATGTCATATAAAACAAACGTCAATAAAGGAATCCTTCATAATTATTATAATGCTGCGTAGCTTGCCTCGAATATGTCGTTTTGCTTCACCAGAAATGCAGTCTCCGCCGATATCTTGGTCGCCTGCTCACCGTACTCCCCATCGAGCCCTCCACTCTTTAGAGCCAGCTATCAGAGATCCTTCACCGTCTTCCGCCTCCGATCCGTTGCACGTATCCCTTTCACACCCTAAAGACCCTTCAGCAAGTTCCAAGACCTCACAGTCGTATCTTACACAAGAGCCTTCCACTCCTCAGAGGCCCAGTCAATCAAGCTCGACAGACAAGTCATCACATATATCAAGCGTCCCCTCAACTGAGGTCATGTCATCTCATATACCAACATACTCGAGACCTCCATTCCATACCCATACATTTTTTACCGCTTTGGAAAAATCATTTCCTCCACCAGTCGCGAGAAGCCTCATGCGGGCTACACGCGCACTGCTTGTAGACCGCGTGAGCAAAGTGCGCCGCGAGGGTTTGACTACCAAAGGCTTGGATAACGTATTTCCTATCCTTTGTGATACTTTTTCGACGCTAATACCTTCTAGCAAGCTTATCTGTTCCGCGCTGCGTTGTCGGAACTTCGCGCGGAGATTACAATGATGACGAAAAATGACTCTGCGGCTATACGGACTGCAACCGCTGCGTTGCGCCGAGAGGTCGATCGGTTAGACGTCAAGATGAAAGAAGACATTGGGACACTGAAACATGAGCACGTATTGACTATGGCTCTCTGGGTCGTTTCTGATGTCTTGGTTTAGGATACAAATGGACGTCGATAGTCGGAAGAGCGAGGCAAAGTCAGACTTAAAGCAACAAGCGATTACCATCGAGGTTGATTCCAGTATGTATCATATGGAAGATACTAATTTTCTGTATAGGAGCTTCTCAATAAAGTCATTGTCAGCGTCAGCGATCTTCGCTCTGACGTCGAAGAGATCAAGTGGGAGAACATGCGGCGAGCCGTTTGTGAGTGTTCCAGTCGCGTTTCTACACTGGACCAACATTTTTGCAAGTGACATTGATGGCATTCGTTGTGGTTGTCATCATCGCAATGGAAATCCGTCCCAAGCCACAATCTGATCCAACTTTCACTGTCACATCCACAAACTCTCCGGTACCGAAACATTCTCAAGAGGAAGTAGAATGGACATCTGGTCCACCTGCTGCTAATAACAAGTAGGCCCGTACTTCGGACATGTACTTGTCTGGCCAGGAATAGACACGCACGTAGAATTTACCTGTACACTTTGTATATCCTCCTCTAACCACGCATGTAACTAATTAATATTTCACACATAGCCGTAGGTGTAAGCAGGTAACATATTCATTATTAGGGGGTCGGCGTTTTGTGCTACTTGAACCCGAGCTTTTCCACTTGAGATGTCAACTCCTCCACGTTTGACGCTACAACGTTTGAGCTCGGGGGATTGGAAACATGAGGCGAAGGAACAGATGGCGGATTTGTGCTTCCAAATGCTTTAGGATCCTCAGTTGACTTAACATTATCCGCAACATCGTCATCATCATCGTCCCAATTTTCCGGCACTTCTTCTTCTTCTTTCTTTCCTTCTTGTCTTTTCTCTTTCCGTTTTGCATTTTTCTTCGCACTTTTACTCAACGGTTTCGTGGACCCAGATGCAGCGGCTGTCGATTGTGATGGAGGTGTCCAGCCGATTATATGGCCTTTCGGCAAAACATTCACATCCATTTGGGCTTGTCGTGTTCCTCTAAACCTGCGCACATCTTCCTGAGGTGTGAAGCCGGGTCGAATTTTAAGCTGTTTGCGGACACTTGATAAGATTACGAGTTAGCATGCACTAGATTATGCAAAATGTGAAATTGTGGGTCACCTTCCATCTGAACGTTTTGACTCTGGAACGACGCGCTCTAGGGTCTTTGGATCGACTGCAATACCCGCTGTAGTCTTTTCTGGGTTGACTGGCGGTCTGGACATTGTATTGAGACACCGTGGGAATAAACGCGAAATCCCAACGCTGTATTTTATCTCCAAGGTACAGCGAAATCTCAGCTATGCGATATGCAGTTCTAGTCACTGGTCCAGCTGGAGCCGGAAAGTCAACGTTCAGTGCATCCTTCATTGCACATCTACAGGCATCCAAGCGTATAGCCCATCTCGTCAACCTGGATCCTGCGGCAGATTCTGTCAACTTCGAGTATGAGCCAGCCATAAATATCCGAGATCTAATAACTCTCGAAGATGTCATGAGCGAACTTGGTTATGGCCCGAATGGCGGCCTCATTTATTGCTTCGAGTAAGTCATAGTGAGTGTTCATGATGATGATGGAACACTGTCGATTTCGCAACTTACCATTTGCCTATATCTCAGATACCTACTACAAAATACTGATTGGCTGGAAGAGGAGCTAGGAGGATTTGACGATGACTACTTGATTATTGACTGTCCTGGTCAGAATATTCTATGATGGATTTATGCTCTGCCTGACATAGGCGAATAGGTCAAATTGAACTGTACACCCACCACCCGTTCCTTCCTACGCTTGTACAAAATCTCGCAAGACTCAACATCCGGACTTGTGCGGTATATTTGATAGAGTCGCAGTTTATGGAAGACAGGTACAAGTTTTTTAGGTATGTTGCATACATCAAGACTTTACCGTGTTCGTTAAACGCAACCCAATGCAGTGGCGTTCTATCTGCGATGTCAGCTATGGTTAACCTTGAGATCCCATGGATTAATATCATGTCAAAAATGGATCTTGTTACTGCAAATACTGAAGAGTCTTCAGGTGGAGCGAGAAATGGCATACGTGGTCGTAAAAATATCGCCAGGCTTGTATTCTTGATTAAGTTGCAACATATCTTTAACATCGCTATCCAGATACTTGGAACCGGACCCCTTACTTTTAGCATCCAGTCATGGTCAGGAAGCTAATACATCCAATCCACGATATCACGCCCTCAATCAAGCTATTGTCCAATTAGTAGGTTCAACACTTGTGAAGTAAAGTGTCTACCTGCGAACGTGTTACAGATCGAAGATCATCCGCTTGTTTCCTTTTTGCCTCTCGATCTAACTAGTACAGACTCTTTGGAGACAGTAGTGAGCCATATTGACTATACAATGCAATACGGTGAAGATGAGGAGCCTAAAGAGGTTAGCACACCCAGACCTTGGCTTGAACCAATGAGTTGACTCTGTCCCATAGCCCCACGATCTAGACGCAGGGGATTTTCAGGATGAACTTGAGTGACCCACTGTACATTAGTTTTCGTTTATCATAGTTGTTTTTTTTTTGTACCCAATTGCCGCATATTAGCGGATCTTTATTTGATCGTGATGGCGTGCCCATTGTGGTTCTTAGTTCCCTTACACTATAGTGAACATGTCCGCCTACTATCCTACCCAAGCATCCTCGTATGTGGGAGCGGCTCAACCTGTCGTTTACACCACGCCCTCTCACCACGGGCACGGCTATGCACCTCAATACGCTTCCTCAGCTGCATATTATGGCCAACCTGGACTGGACGTCCCAGTTATGGTCGCCCCTAGTAGCCACCATAGCCACCACAGCCATCGAAGTCATCGACATCACGGTCATCATCACTCTCCAGATGTGGTAGGCACAGCTGCTGCACCAATTGTAGTAGTATGTATGATTTGTTCAAGTTAATAAAATCCTGACTATTGCCATGCAGCAACCCAGCTACTCTGGGGATTACGGTTACGACCACCACCCCCACCACTATCACCTTTCTTTCGGTGAACGCATACGCCGTTTTTTCGGACTCGCACCTCGTGGACCTTTTAAATATCGGTACAACCGAGGAATGTGGGGATTCCTAGGGTACTCTCGCAGGCAGCGGTATTCAGATGCTCGTACAGGCGCTGAAGTGGACAGAAAAGGACGCCCTATATATCGAGTTTGAGGTGATATGATCGTCAAAACCTAGTACTTTGGCCAACGCTCAGCGTTGTCGCCACCCAAAAAATTCAGGCTTACTACCCTAGATTGTACGCATGTAGTTCACATTCCATGCTATTATTACCACTGATCAGCTTCCCATATCTAAAGCGATGCAAATATGTTTTTATGTAGGATCCATCTTTATGAAAGCAGATCACTTTATGACTTAAAACCTGTTCTACTCGGTCGCAGTACTCACTTCGGATATATAGAGGTGTCAGGCCTCAGGTGTTACCACTATCAAGGATAACAGCTCACTGCGAAAAAAACGTGCCGTTGAGGCAATATTACAACCTGTATCATAGTCTTTGGGGAAGCCAGTGATTCTTCAGTCCTTCAACGACACTCGCCTCGGCTTGCGATAAGGAAATCTGCGACTTGTGTGACAAGTTCGTTGACGCCCACAAGTTCCCTCCAGCATATCCGAGCAACAACGCTCTACCCTGTGCAAATCGTGTAGGCGACACAGTCAAGGCTTTGCCGTCAATGGAAGACTCAGGGCTGCTGGGGCTTGACAATACAGGGTGATTGTCCGACCCATCAATACTTCCAAGGAGATCTTGTGAAAAGCTGTTGTATTCATGCAGGAGGACAGACTTGGACCCGTAGCATCGATGTTCTTCACGCTCAGAGAGATTGCAGTACCCGTCAATATCGTTACAGTCATCCATGAGCTGGTCTTCCACGGTCGGTGATGGTGTGTACGGCTCATCACGCAGGCTGCGACTTTCGTACTCTTGCCAACGAAGGAACGAGTTGTCGTTTGCTATTGTGTGATTCCCTTGTTCGTTCGCTGTGCCTTGGGCTTGACATCCGTTGTCCTTAAGCGGCTGCAAACACAACCCGTGATCTGAATACTCATAGTCTTGGGGGTCTACATGCGGTAGATTTTCAAAGGCACTGCAATTACTTGCGAGTAGAGCGTATTCTTGGTGCTCATTTGCTCCATTTAGAAAGGTGTCAATGGAGGGTGCTCTGATAAGGCTGGCCATTTCCAACGTGGTACAGCTGCTGGCGCCTGACATATTGGCTGGCTTTCGAGAAGTAATGCTAGGAAAAACTGAGTTAAATGTCCCAGGTGAAGGAGATTTCCGGAGCACAAAGTACTTCGACTGCACTACCCCTGGTATAGGGTCAGAAGCCAGGAGCCCAAACTGTGACACAGATTCTGAAGGACCAACAGAGGGCGACGGTGAGTTCGGAAGTCCACCCAAACTTTCTAAGGAAGCTTGCTCTTGCGCCCTTGAATGTTGCTCGACGGGCTGTTGTACCGTACAAAGGAGATGGTTGTCGAGGAGCACAGTTTGGCTTCCTTGCCCATCCAGCGGTGCTATATGCTCAGATCGAAGACTGACACCGTCGAACTCGATATCCCAGACTACCGATTCAGCTTGGGCTTCTGAACGAGCAACCGTTTCGGACACTCGAGAGACAGTTTGTCCCCCAGGCCCCTTGGAGTTATGTGCTCTTAGGCCTGAAGCTTTCTGACTCCTGATGTCAGACTCCCCACCTTTCGACCTTTGGTTGCTTCGTAGTAACACTCCTTGATTAGGGCTACCAGAAGACTCTTCCGAGTTAGACGCCAGGCTGCCATCCGGTGGCGAAGATAGTAGTACCTGTGGCCGCTTGACGGTTGCATTTTGGGTCCCTTTCAGGAACATGTCTTCTGTGAACCCAATATCACGAGTTCCTGTTGCCGTTAAGTCAATGCTGACACGGTTTACAGATGTCACAAATCTTACCTGACTTGCATGGTTTAGTCACCAAAGTATTGACCGACGCTTTGCCCCTGTTGAAAACGCCTATATTCAATGTTGGCTTTACCTGAGATTTTCGATTTCAGCGAAGGTCACATATTCCAAGTCACAAGAGTCATTTACAGTGATTCGTCCCTTTCTAACGTTAGTGGCTAGGAACCCATGCATTAAGGCGAGAGCGGCGGGTACCCTAGCTTTGCCATCCGCCTTTCCCCTACCTCTCTTAGGTAATTTTGTTGCCGGTGTTGACTTGGGTACATCGACGATAGCCATTTTGGCGCGTTTCCTATCTCGACGTTCTTTTAAACCTATGAGCAAGACCAGTCTCAGTACGACGGACTGAAAAAGACTATGAATTACATACGCTGATAATGCTCATCAGCCTCATCTTGCATATCACTACTTTTCTGTCGTTCAAAAGCCTTGCGTTTATGTTTACGGGGGCTGGCTTTGTCCACCATTACAACAGATGATTCCGAGCACGCACCCTTGTGTCTGCGATTATGATTCCGACGCTTATGTGTGTTCGAATTGTGGGCGGCGGTCTCCTTTGGCTGAGGGGATTGGACGCTTTTGTATGAACTTTGGATCTTTCGTGGTTTTAAAATAGGTGTTCCTAACTCGTAATTTGCAATACAACGATGTACGAGCGTGCGTTCTTCAATCATGCTGTCTTGACTTTCCTGCAACACTTCGCGGCTCCAAGATGAGGAGGTGACTCGGCCCTGGGACGCGTATGCCCCTGTATGAGCCGCTTGCTCTCGTAAATAGGATTCAATGTATTTCGATTTATCAAAATTTGGGACGGTGGAAACATGGCGAGAAAGTAGACGTTCATAGTCGGCAATGGATGGGCTCATCGCAGTTTCTAAACAAGTTGTGACTGTTACGTCACTAAATATCAATCAAGCAGTATAGACGAAATAAATATTCCTTGGATGGAGATGAGAATCACTGAACAGCTTGTTGCAGAAGAACGAACATGCGTACTCTTTGTCCGTTAGGTCCGCGAAAGCATGTCGTTCTCTTTCTCTCCGAACGTCTTCCTCCGACCAACCCCTCCGGGCTTTCTCTTGGTCTATCTGGGCCAGCTTCTCAGCATTCAACCTCAAATTTATCCCTCGAAGCAAGAAACACACTCCGAGCTGTATCGTCAAAAGTGCCATAATGGCAATCTTTCCCGGGATATAGTCCGGCGCGTCCTTTGGCTGGAATATCTCAGCACCAATGATATTCCCAATACCGAAAGCAACAAGTGTCATTGCATTCAAGGTGCTCTTCTTGGTATGGCCAGCCGTATTGCTTGCATTATACGCATATACCGTTGACAATGCGCTACTATACGTGCCGATAATGTATGTGCCTAGTGCTCTCATTATAGCTGTTCTGAGGCACACCCGCTATGCTCACCAAATAGAAGAATGCCTTTCTGACTGGACCCATTGAAGCCAATCAGCAACGCTATAACTTTCGCATAAACACCATAATCAGATCGTCCCTGGGTAATAACACACCTGCGCCGATGATAGTCGGTACAAGGGCAAAGACAATTGGAGTCATGCGTTCATTCTGAATTCCGTGATCTTTAGCGAACCATTCGCAAAAGAAGACCTTGGACTTCAGTGACCTTTTTCCCTGAGTACCAACCACATAGAACTACAGTGATTGAAGCAACCGCCCCAGCTGGGGTCGACAGGATCAACGCTTGGGTGGAACTGTTCCAAAGATGCGAAAATGAAACTTCAAGCCTAGATTTTCGAAGCTCTCGAGCGGACCACATACGTGTATCCAAAGCTCTTAATAATCAGGTTGCTGACTAGGTAACTTTAAGTTGTTTAACTCGACGGCTGATCAGTCAGAACACACGCACAATTGCTGAGGCCACCATTGGGAATACTCGCTAGTGGCGTAGAGTTACGAGTCATCACTAACATCAGTAGACAAAAACTTACTAAGTAAAGAAGTAAGGACAACCAGCCACGACCTGATATCGGTCAATGCTTCCATTACCTGAGCTCGTTTTAGGTTTTTATTTTCCGTGCCACCTTGGTCATCCCGTACTCGCTCAAGCGCGGCAATTCGCTCCTCTTTGGTAAGAAACTGAGCGTGTACAGGGGAGTCAGGAAGCCAAATGATGACGCAAATACCAACGCATATGGCAAGACTTCCAAAGAGAACATATAAGATTTTGTACGGAGACAACTTCGACCCATCGTAGAATGAAATCCCCTATATCAGTTTCTAAGTATTTCCAGAGACGAAATACAGACAGGATTCCACACATATGCAATGAATCCTCCGAACACTTGGGTAAGGCCATTCTATATCGGTCATTGGTCAGTTTCGAAGGGGGCGATTAAACTCATCGTTTCCAAGTACCATCACATAAAAGCAGGAAATACGCTGTGCCTGCTCGTTCTTTTTGTAGAACATTGAAATAATAAGAATCAAAATGGGCGCAACACAACTTTCAAGCATTCCTGTGCTTTAGTCAGTCGTCTGTCATAGTGGAACTCTAGATTAGAACCAATTTACCAAGAAGAATTCTTAGAGCAAAGAATACACCAAAAGAAGTCCCTACTGCATGTAACATAAGGATGATGCCCCACAGGATAATATTTGCTCCTAGGTATATATTGAGATGGGTGCCGTCCAAAAATGTCGACCTGATTCCCTACCAAGATATTTAGCAACCCTGAGTTTCTGGGATATGTAGACCGTCGGGAACTCCCAAACGAGCAAACCTGTATTTGAGTCTGTAACTGTATACTGTCAAACATTACAGCGAGTACATTACCAACATAAAATGCCAATGAAACGAGATTGTAGTCCTTATATGAATTTCAGTTCCAGCCATGAGAAATTCAGAATGATGATACCTGGCCAACAATGGGAAGTCCCATAATGCTATGAAGTCATGAAAATAGTATTAGCTTCCAGTTGTGTATCTTCCCACCTGGCATAGTTTAGGGATGTCTTGTCCCTGGAAATAAGATTCAAGCATATCATGAGATTAAATTCGCAGACTCTTCGAACAAATTCTTACAAGAATTGAGTGAAATAAACCGCGGCACACAATGGGAGTATCAAAAAATCCTGGGAGCATAAGTGTCAGCGGGGAGTATACGACGAGTGCCGGTATGAGAACCAGTTTCTGCCGCAGCTTGCGATTATACTCCTCGCTGAATTCAATGGTCCGTTCGGCACTAACGAGGCGTAGCGCTTCATCGCCTTTCTCTATATTCGCTGACAATCCAATGGTCTTATGAGCAACGACGTCACTACCCACAGGTCGCGCCTTCTCGCGGACTGGGCATTCCTGGTTTGCTTCAGTATTCATGAGTCCGAGAAATTAGAGCTGTTTTTTCAGGGGAGGGGTGGAGCATCCACTCCATTAAGTATGCGGATATGGTCTTATCAGCACACCCATGCCGTTTATCGGAGCTCTGTGAGTAAAATATATCGTATCAGGCACTGCTTTGCTTCGACAGGAAGGCATCAGGTGGAACAATGGACATCACAGGCCAAGTCTCCCATGACGTTCTTTGCAACTAAAGGAGTTTGAGCTTGGTAAGATTGCTGCGTGGACAACTATATTATCATCCTAGTAGTTACAATTGACTCGACTAGTCAATGACGGCTGGTGGTTTACACGCTTTCACAACTTTTGAATAACCAGAGCTGACGCCGCACCACCCTACGGGAAATCAAATTTACATGAGAACACGAAATATTGCCCAGTGTGGTTTGACCTACCCCATTGCAGATGCCAGCAGCACCATATTGTCCGGACTGTAGAGCATGAACGAGTGAAACGATGATTCTTGATCCGGAGTTACCAATTGCATGGCCAAGTGCAACAGCACCACTATAGCAGAGTTAAATAGATACCGGAGTGCGGAGGTAAGATCTGTGGCAGCATACCCATTGATATTGATCTTTTCAGGAGGAATTCCCAGCTTCTTTTCTGCAATCCGGACAACAACCGAAAATGCTTCATTTATCTCAAAAAGCGATATGTCATCTACGGAAAGGTTGGCCTTTTTAAGAGCTTGGGGTAGGGCGAGTGTTGGTGCTTCGGGGAAGTCGATAGGGTCGGTACCAGCGTCAGCCCAAGCTGGAAGAAGGTGATAAATTCAACAGAAGTGTAAGGGTAGTTGGAAAAAGCTAGACTCTTACACAGGACTTTGGCAAGTGGCGTAAGACCTAATTCCTTTGCCTTTTGGGAAGACATGAGAATGAGTGCCGATGCACCATCACTGAGGGGAGAAGAGTTGGCAGCAGTTATACAACCCCCTTGCTTGAAAGCCGATCGGAGACTCGGAACCTTGTCGAAAATAACCCTCTTATATTCCTCGTCTTCTTTGACGACCGTGTCACCCTTCTTGCCCTTGACGGTGACAGGCACCACCTCGGCGTTGAATGCACCAGACTCCCAAGCTTTAGCGGCACGTTTGTAAGATTCTATAGCATGAGCATCTTGAGCTTGTCGATCAATGCCGTGCTTCTCGGCAGCCGTCTCGGCACAGTTTCCCATGGCGAAGTCATTGTAGACGTCCCAAAGGCCGTCAGTTTCGAGAGAGTCCATAGCTGTGAACTTGCCGAACAGAGGGTTTTGGCGAGGCATGAGGAAACTAAAGGTGATACATGAGTATAAGGTATCGTTTAGAGTATTTTTTCACGGACGGTGCGTTGCTCATACTCTCCATGCCTCCAGCCGCAACAACATGGCGGTCTCCAAGCTTGATACTCTGAGCAGCGAGAATGATTGACTTCAAGCCAGAAGCGCAGACTTTGTTAACAGTTGTTGCATCAGAGCTGGACTTCAATCCCGCTGTCAATGCAACTTGACGAGCTGGAGATTGGCCGACACCTGCTTGCACGACATTTCCAAAGTACACCTCTTCAACAAGCGCAGGGTCGATATTTTTGGATTCGAGGGCATGTTTAAGTGCGGCGGAGCCAAGCTGAGGGGCGGTAAGGGATTTCAGAGCCCCATTAAAAGATCCAACAGGTGTGCGGCAAGCAGAGACGATGACAGCTTCATGGGCCTGGTAATCTGTGAGTTTCGTTGAAGGACGTAGTAGGAGAAACTGACCATTGTACGAGATAAGAAGGGTTTAATTGCAGGAGAGTAAAACCGAGAAGTTGAAGCGAAGTGGGATAGGAGCATGGTGCTTTATACCCTTGAGATACCTACAAGATCGGAATCACGAAAAAATCTGATTACGATCTACCCTGATCGTACGACTCTAGGCTGAAACGAGGCAGATGTTTTTACAGGAAAAATGATAAAGTGACGAAAGAGTCGGAGGGATGAGTATAGTGACTACCGAACATGCAAGAATGCTTGACTTATAGGGTAACTAGCTGTCGGTTGGATAAGCTCCGGCTGTTGTTGCATCTTCGGCTCACAACACTTGGTGGGAGCACTACGGCCTGGTATCTACGGCAGTTCCAAGTACCAAAAACCAGATCTCTACCCATCGTATCAGTTGCGAATCTTCCACATACTCTCGGAGGTCCAGTTCGGACATCAATTCATCAACCGATTTGGCGGTCTCGCACGGATGGAGATACCAACATGGCGTTCCAAAGATAGGATGATCACCTTGCGAAAGTAAGGGAAACGACGAGGATGGATGAGTGAGTCCGAACGACGATAGCGAGGTGAGCTCGAAAACAAACGGACGGAATAGAGTCGTGCGAACGAGATCCATAAGATTCAAAGGCGTTCCTTCTGTCCAGGTAGCATATTGATTAGGATCCAGTTGGCAACGATCAAAATGTTGACGAACTCGCGTCGTGGAGAGTAAAATAGAAAGTAGGTACTTGAAATGTAGCAGAATAAACGATGTATTGGCGACAGACTATACTTTCGGGTTCGATGTTCGCAGCAGCATCATCCTGGTGTTCAGTAACGTCCTGCTCTAGATCATTCAAAGGAGGCAGAGCATCAACGCTACTAGGTTGCGTTCTTTTGAAGTGGTACACTGTTCGAGATAAGAAACCGATTAACTTGGGATTCATAAATAAAGGTATTTCAGGTCAAGAACATCGGCGTACGTGATGGTCATTCCATAGCCATGCTTTGAGAGCGTCAGCGGCTGGAGACTCTGGTCGCTGTGCTGCAATAAGCCCTTTACAGGCGATTTCAAACTGGGTGCGGGATAGCATACAAGCGTGAGAATTAGCTTTACAGCTGGTAAGTTAAGGTTTGAAGCCACCAGCCGACCACAAGCAACAAGACCAAATTATCTGGTCAAGCATAACTAACAGGGCAAGTCCTGCGCGGCATTATCGACATCTTCCTCAATCATGGCAGTAGGCAAGGTTAGTTCAGCCTGTTTGTACTATATACAATGGCCTAAATAAAATTTCACAGAATAAACGTCTATCGAAGGGAAAGAAGGGTATCAAGAAGAAGGTCGTCGATCCATTCTCTCGCAAAGGTGAATACTCCTCTTTTCTAGCGGTTCTATCCACCGCCTAATTGTCCTAGACTGGTATGATATCAAAGCTCCTTCGATCTTTGAAGTGCGAAATGTTGGCAAGACTCTTGTCAATCGGTCACAAGGCCTCAGTACGTTCGATACCAGTAATGACTTGATTACAACGCCTCAACGCTAAATACAGAAAATGCGAATGACTCGCTACGGGGTCGTATCGTTGAAGTTTCTCTTGCCGACCTCAATAAAGATGAGGAACAATCTTTCCGTAAGATCAAACTACGGATTGACGAAATCCAAGGCAAAAATTGTCTTACCAACTTCCACGGCATGGACTTCACCTCGGATAAGCTTCGCTCCCTTGTTCGAAAATGGCAAACACTCATTGAAGCTCACGTCGATGTCAAAACCACAGACGGATATCTCCTTCGTCTCTTCGCCATTGGTTTTACTAGGCGACGCCCATCACAAGTGAGGAAGACGACTTACGCCCAGTCAAGTCAGATTCGCGAGATTAGAAAAAAGATGTTCGACATCATGACTAGGGAGGCGACGAGCTGTGACTTGAAGGAGTTGGTCCAGAAGTTCGTGCCGGAGGCTATTGGCCGGGAAATTGAGAAGGCAGCGAGAAGCATCTATCCTTTGCAGAACGTTTACATTCGTAAGGCAAAAATTTTGAAGGCACCTAAATTCGACGTTTCGAAGCTGTTGGAGCTTCATGGCGAGTCAACAGACGTATGGATACATTCAATTCATGACAATTAGCACTCATCACCGTTTACAGGAAACTGGCACGCGGGTAGCAAAGGACTTTAAGGAGCCTGAAGTTCTGGAGTCGGTCTAGCTTTTTGTATATGTCGCGTACTTTGTTATGCCTTTTTTCATGTCCTGCAAGGTTATCTAAACATGAAACGTGAAATAAGATATAATCTGGGCATAAATCATACATGACTGCTTATCACACTATATTTCTATCTATCTATCTTTCACCACAATGGACGTAGAACGCATAAAAGCTCATCTTAAAACCTACCCCGACTTCCCAAAGAAAGTATGAACCATATGCTTGGACTGTAGGTTTGCTCATGGCGTCCCAAAAATCCAGGGTGTGGGCTTCATCGACATCTTCCCGCTTCTACGCGATCCGTTCGTGTTTGAAACACTGATAACGCATCTTGTCCATCGTATTATATCGCACACTATCCCTTCCACATCCAAGAAGATAGACGTTGTAGTCGGTCTTGATGCTAGGGGGTTCCTTCTTGGCCCATTGATTGCTCTCCGGTTGGGTGCCGCCTTTGTCCCCGTTAGAAAGAGAGGCAAACTTCCCGGGAAGTGCATATCTGCGTCTTACGAGAAAGAGTATGGGGAGGTAAGGATCAAGCAACTACATCGACCGACCCGACTTATCTTAGAGAGTGGGCAGGACATTTTTGAAATGCAGGCCGATGCTATTCTGCCTGGCCAGGCAGTGGTAATCATTGACGATCTCATAGCCACAGGTTTGTTAAGTGTGTTCACCCTGTCGAACTTGTCCTTTAATCACAGATATCATCTAGGAGGTTCCGCCAAGGCCGCAGGGGAGCTTGTGGCAAAACAGGGTGGAATAACACTAGAATACCTTTTCATCGTTGAGCTTGTGTTACTCCAGGGCAGCACAAAACTGGATGCACCAGTGTATTCTATCCTCCAAGCACAAGATTAGGGGAGGCCTTTAGACCAACAACCTTGTATTGAGGAGCGGATGGTTATTAATATACAATATCCGATTGTGATCTTTGAGAGGTTTTTTCTCCCCAGCATCCAATAACTCTTCCAACATCATCCTCACTGGGCCAACGAAACCGCGTTCGGCATGGTCCATTAAACCCGTAAGCACTTCCCCGGCCTTTTGTGGCAAAAGTACGAGAGCGATGTCATTCAAGTCTCCGGCGGCTTCCAGTTCGTCGCGATTAGCCGTAGGATTAACGGCAAGGTCATCATTGCTGATGACGAGAACACCAGCTACACCAGCTGTACGTGCTAAGAGCAATTTTTCAAGGAATGTGCAGCCACCGCGTTTGACAACGAGGACACTGTCCGGGTATGAATGTTGGTATGAATTGCATCCATGAATATTGGTGGCATCCTTTTGCACCACTAATCCACCTTTGCGAACAAACCGAACGGAAGAGCTGGCGCTGATTTCCGCTCCGAAATGCGCAGCGAAACCAACAAGAAGTGGTTGCATGTCATTCGTGGCATCCATATGTAACACAGTCTGGGCTTGAAATAATGGATCAATGTCACCCGCATAGAAACGGAGCAGAACATCGGAGCGCTTGGCTGCTTTTTCTACGACATCCAGGTCGGAGAACAGCGAGGAGTCATTTATATACACAAGATGACCAGCCCTCACATTATAATGACCCACTATGAAGCCAAATCAGTGATTTATCAACCATAAAAATGAAGAGGGCACATTTTCTAATGTCATAGCCTTGCCCATCTAATCGCCGGACGATGTGTGCGCGAACGCCAGTCATATTGTGCAGTACAAATCCATCGGGGAGGATACCAAGTTTAAGCAAGCTGGGACTTAGGTCCTCTGGTACGGCTATGCCACCTGGGGATAAAATAACATCGTAGGACTGAAAGTTGATGATTACTATGAGTGGCTGCTATGCGATAGTCAAGTACAGGAATACCCACAAATAGGTCCACGTGAGGCTTTTCGCACCAGCCACCCGGTGACCACGTAAGAATGTCACTATGTGTGGGTAGAAGTCCAACTAGTAATCGTGCATACTCAACATCGGGACGATATTGGATGCCTTGAACCAGACCGGTGTGTCCCTCATGATTATAAGGAGTGTGTATAAAAGGATGGTATCTTGGGCATTGGTGATTGTCAATGTGGCGCAATTTACGGCGAGATGCAGATAGCGGCTTTAGGTATGAGCGATCAAGGGACAAGATATGTCCTTCCGTGGTAAACACGTAATTGGAACTATCGCTATGCAAGGGATTGTTCTCATCGAAGAGTAGGTAGAGGTACTGATGGGTTAAACGATTAGTTAGCCTAAAAAGAGAGTGCAATGGTTTTTCTTACTTTCAATGTTTCCGAAAGGGCAAAAGACTCCATTCTGTCGTCACGTTTATTGGTCCTAAGGTCCTGTATGCCGGTGAGACCACAATCTACTTTCGATCGAGTAACTAAATCAAATAAGACGCGTTCGGCAACGTCAAGGTAGAACGAATCTCGGGTAGCCTATTGTATCTTAGATAAGCCTGACTCGAAGGATTTGGTCTTACTTACACGATACAAATACCAAGTCGATTCTATAAATTCTTTATACAAGGACACATGGTTAGTCAAAACAGGCGAGCCACTGTGTTAGGAACGTACCTGGTCGTAATGGATACTGATGTGAGGTAGCTTTCCTGTAGTTTGTGTCATACACCTCTGGTAGTCCGGAATGGTTTCTCCATATATTATAATCTGGATGAATAACAATGAAATAGAGAGAGAGGGCCAGAAATGAAAACTAACATAGCAAGTGGAGCCGAATCGCGCTTTCAACATCCCCTGATAGTACTTGCAGCCCAGGCCAAAATGCAGATAATGAATCTATCGTAAAATAGGCCACATCACCGCTGTTCATATTTACAGTGCGATACTATTGATGTCAGTGTCAAGAGCAATGACTTTGACAGGCACGCGCACCCAGTATCCGTCCGTGGCTCGGGAGTACCGCATGATGGCAGCATAGGCTTCTTCCCACACGTCTAAGAATTCAACATCGCCTGTAGATTCGATCAAAGATAGGCCTCATGACTATTTCTAATTGAACCTTGCGCACCACTCAGAATATACCACTTGAAGGCATACTCATAAAAAGAATCAATGCCAGCACCTATACCAGTGACTTCAGGCGAAGTCCAGGCCTTCCGAGTTTGGGTTAAACATAGGTATAGTTTGCACTGGGCAGCCACGAACCCCTGTCCATGTGTTGATAGTGTTTCCGACAAGGCTAATATCAGATTTACGGTTCCAAATACCGAAAAAGGCCTACAAAATCGAAATTTAGATGGTGAATCTTTGATTTAATACAGTGAACGACCTTGTGTGCAGCCTTTTCGAAACGGTCATCACCCGTGAGTCGACTTAGAGTTGCAAATTCTAATATTAGAGAGCCTGCACCCGCAGTACCTGTCGCTTTGTGTCAGCCAAATTCACCCGAGGAAATAGCGACTGACATGTCTCGAGACTTTCTCCTTTAGCGACTCCATGGCGAAGGTTAATCTACAATTATGTGAGTGTGTTTTGCCCGCGAGAAATCTGTTTGTCAGTCACCCGTGCGATAGGAAGTCCCGTAGGGGTCATGAATGCAGGAAGTAGTCTTTTGCCGAGATCATATGCCATGTCTAAGAGTTCTCCATGGTACCAAGGTAGATAGAACTGTTGACCTGTCTGATTGGCAAATATATGGCCGGAAAGGAGACCCCCAAGGACACGAATAGTGACCTCAAAAACTTGAGGTTTGGTATTCACGTCAAAGGAGACCCAGTTGATGATATTCTTGACGGCTTGTTCGAACCCTTCGCGATCGTTTAGGACAACGAACGTGTCAAGTACATCTATAAGAGTCAAAGAGAAGTTTCCTGCAACGTCATTCGCAGCAATGTTCTTCCTGCGCAAGAGATTATAAGAAAGTGAACTGGAATAACAAAAGTCATCATATTGGCTCACTCACGGATTCGCCCAATCTGGACCTTGTCCTGAGCATGAGAGTGGGGTCAACTGGGTCAACTGAGACGCTGGATTAACTGCTGTATAGAAGTAAAGCCGCACCTCGTCCATTGGAAAAGCTAAGAAGATTGTTGAATAATTTTAAGGGCTCCTCCAACTTGCCACTCACCGAAAGTCATATAATTGTCGAA
Source organism: Calocybe gambosa (assembly GCA_900068965.1). NCBI lineage: Eukaryota > Fungi > Basidiomycota > Agaricomycetes > Agaricales > Lyophyllaceae > Calocybe > Calocybe gambosa. The sequence continues at coordinate 145,118 of CEMU01569263.1, forward strand.
GCCATGGTACCATAGCTCGCGGGTTTTCTTACTATACGGCATACGTATTGGAGCACAAAGACAGAGGTGCTAATAGCGTACCGAGCAGCCAATTTCCTTTCCGAAGTCCAGCCTGAACCTTTTGGTGAGATTGTGGCATCTGCTGCGTTCGCGCAGTATGTCCGTCCTGGTCCATTTGATAAAACCGCCAGGAACACTAAAGTGTATTCCAGCCAGATATTTCCCCACCTCATAGAGAATGTAGGCGGCAGGAGTTCCGAGTTCCAATGGCTCTTCCAACTCAGTATTCAAAGTCGTGGCAGTCTTAGAAAAGTGTCGTTACACGTGACTTGCCATATATATCTATTCACATGTACTGCCACTGCCAGTGTACTCGAATACATATAACTTAACCACAAGATGAGTTCTATTGCCGATGTTCTTACGAAGCTTGGTGAATACATGATGAAAGGATGGGTACGTTATATTTTGTCTTTACTGGAACACTCGCCTTATGCAGATATAAAACAGACGTTGACTAGTCAGACTTGCAAAAGTCCAGGGTGCAATGTTCTTCTGTTGCGTTCACCAGACGACGGGAATCATCCCGTATATGTATGTGTTAGCTGTGATGATCCTGTTGGTGGTATGAAATGGTTATACCTCATAAATGATAGACTGATTGGCTTTCGTAGATCGCCTTTCCACAAGTTCTGCACGCACGTCTGGCTCGGCGTCCACCATGATGTCTGAGTCTCATCGCTCACGCTCTTCCACACCCCCTACTGAAGCCTCTAGTGCACTGAGCTCCCCTGTTTTTGCCACTCCGGTCGATACTGATGAATCTAGACGTCGTCGTGAGCAGTCAGATAGAGCATCCTCTGAGATCGGTAAGCGTCTCCTCAAGGGATGGGCGATGCTTGGAGAAGAGTGCCCCAACATGCGTTGTTATGGGATTCCTCTAGTCCGACCGCCAAGATTGGCGGACAGGAAAGACCCGAGGAAAGTGTGTATAACATTGTCTGGACGGCGCGTTCTCAGCTTATGTGTCTATAAGGAGTGTGTCATCTGTGGGGGAGCCTATGTAGCAGAGGTTGGCCCCGATGGCAGAGAACGGCTGGTCCTCGTCCCATTAAACACTGGGTGGTCCAACAGCACCGTGACCATCTCTACTCCCCAAGAGGCAGTGGAGGGCAGCTTAACTAGGAATGAAAGACCAGCTGTATGTGGCAAGTTTTTTTTCTCATCAAGAGCGCGTGTTGAAAGATGTCAGCCTGTCAACATGGCTGAAGATGTCAAACTTTCAATTCCTCAGGTGGCAGTGAGTGGTTCATCAGGCTTGCGCTATGTAATCGTGTCGATTTTCAAGTATTTCAGCCTCCAGGAACTGCTATACCCATACAGTACGAAAGTCCTTTGGTATTCCGACTCGCATATACATGTTTCATGGTGCTAAATATGCAACTTACAGAAGCCAGTAGATGGTCCTCTTCAAGTTCTAGAAGAGTCTTCCTCAGTGCTTCAGTCGACACTGCGCGCATTGTCGAACAGGATAGGGCATCTTGCGGATTCAAACAACTTGGCTGATTATTCCACAATCAAAGTCACTGCAGACAACATCGCTTCAGTTACGAAGGCTTTATCGCATGTTCGACAGTTGCAGTGGAGTGAAAATCAGGTACGGAGACTGTAGTGTAATCCATCTTGCCTTGTACTGTCGACTGCACGAAATCAAAGAGGTTACTTATACTTACAGTACTCTGTTAGTGATTGTATGTTGTCAATGGTCTATGCCAATCTGCATTGGCTGCTACCACTGAGTGTTGAAGGGTGGAACGTATTCCGATGAGAATCCCTTTGACCCCTCCTTTTATACACAATACACAAGCAACTCAAGGATCAAGCTCGCACGGGCAATCGTCCCCCTTTCCCGCTGCTAGAGCCAGGTCCAGGGGTGTCAAGACTTCGACTTCGACCTTCGACTGCACTGATTTCGCCATTGCTTAGTTTTAGTTGTCCTCCGCTAAACTTCCCGACCCCCATCTTGAGACCACGTATCCGCCTCCTACTCGAGTGAGGATCAGCCTCTCTAAATTGTCTCTTGATGGACGGGTGATAATTTCCCAAAGCTTGTGCCTTCGTTCCATTAATGAAGTCAGCTCACACGATGAATTACGATAACTTACCTCCCCGAGCTCCCGCTTAGCTTTTGCCTTTTGATTACTTATCAATCCCATTCTGACGCGCTTGGAGGCTTTGTTTCTCTCTGTTTCGCGCACGAGCCGTTCTCCTTGACCTAGCCTAGCCGCTCCAGAAAGCTCGAGTACGCGTCCTGCCAAAGCCTTCTTACGTCGTGCAGAAGGTATTTCAAAGCCCAGGTCTGACGAACCAGACAACAATTGAGTGTGAATAAGCCGGTGGAGATCCACATCATTCTTGAAGTTCGTACTAGACTACGTTCAGAACGTCATTATATCGAAACGATTGTTCGTACTAGTCTTCGTTTGCTTCCTCATCTTGCATCATGTGAGGATCGATCTTTTTGTCGAGCCATGAAACTTTGGAAGACTTCATCGTATGAGCACGAGAATGTTAATATCGCTGCTCTGGACTCACCATAAAAGCTTTCTTTTGAGCTTTTATTACATTGGACCTCTCAGAGCCGTCATATGTGTCTTGGAATAAGACTACCTCAGGAGTATTGTCCACGTCAGAAGATGGGAGTTTCGATTCAATATCATCTTCGTCGAGGCGTGAGTTGTGCTCTTAATAAATTTTTTTTTTTTTGAAAGTACCCCGAGATCCCCAAAAGATGCCTGACCATTCATCCTCCCATTCTGGCTCACTAGTACACTTTGATCGTTTTGGACTGGTTATATCCTTCGCAATTTTTCTGTTTTTCGACACGCTTCTTGAGACAGGAGTGAATGAGTTCAAAAAAAGTTCGCCGTGAGTTTGGAGAACATCGAGTAGGTGTTGGTTCGCCATACTTGCCACAGACACATGATGTGTATTTTTTTTTGGTCGTAGCCACATGATCGTATTTCGCCTTTTCCCCATCGCCCTCGATGCGTCACCACGGCACAACCGCGGAGCGGAAAACTGGGCAGACAGCACCACAAAACGTGGCCGAAGAAATTCCAGAAGATGAACAATGGCGTCTCATCAATAATTCGGGAATTCTTCACAAGATGAACGGTGTTAATGTCCAGGATCAGCCTTCGTCCTTGGGTGAAGAAATATTTAACGCCATTACCATAATCATACCGATGTCTTCTCTACTACTCCTCATGGAAATGTCCGTACCCCTTCTTTCTTTCAAATTCTCAGCAACATTTTTTTTCCAGACTTATACATTCCCAATACGGACAATCTGTGACATTCCGAGCTTTAACGGAAAAGATGACCTCTGGCGTACCTAGTTCGTGGCCTCCAATAATCCAACTCCAGCACCATTTTGACTACTCTTTTGAGTTCTGTCTTTTTTCATTTTTTATAGTGAGCTGCTCTTTTGCTCGACAGTTACATTTCAGCGAACAGAATTGCAGCGACCCGCTATAAAGCCTTTCGGAAGATGCAGCTATGTCTATTCGTCATTGGTATACTGTCAGGATGTAGGACACTATACTTGGTGAATCACGGATCGTGGCTAGTCAATATGCAGCAGGTTTGATCTACCTCCCATATAGCAATCATTCTCTATTAACAATTGCACTCATCAGTGCCCTCCTTTGATAACTGTATGGGTATACACAGTAGTACAACTTAATCTATTGCCAGCAGTACTTAGTTTGGGGGCTGTTGGCATTTATGTTAGGTGTTGGGGATTAAGTTTGCAGGTGTGAGCAATATCATTACTGTACCTACACTTCTAGAACAGTGCCAGGAATAAACCAACACCTGGCAGTAATTTGTTTAACTCAAAAGTGCCCAGAGCATACTTTAGTCTGTCAGGATTGTCCATCAAATCTATGCAGCCATATTATAGCTAATTTGTGTATTTTCCTATGTGAATGACAAAATGAAAGGCTTTGAATTGCAACCTCTGCCCGACACACTTGTACAATGGGATGGATGTAGGAACATAGCAAACCCAGCTAGAAAGCCAGTGCTAGTAGACAAAGTGACTGCTCAATGCTAAAGCCACTGTCAGTGAAAGTTATGCCCAAAGTTTTCTGTGCTCGATGATACGCCAACAACCAGAAGTAATTTCAAGCTGGTCGGGCACCTTTTACGAGCAAAAGTCACATCATAAAATGTGGTAAGTTTCAAATTATGACTCGACGGGCATCAAACCCCTTCGCCTTCGTCTAATTCATTCGCCAGCAATTCAACTTTGCGCTGTGGATGGTTGAGATCATATCAAACAGGAAGTTGTAATGCATGACCCACCCGAAACGTTATTGTTCTGCCTTCGAGTATAGTTTCAAGAAGCCTAAGCTGCCATTTTAGCCGACGACCCAGTGTGCTACGGATGGCAAGTTTGTGTTGACGGAGCCGCTCGATAAATGCTTTGTAGACACGATCATCACGAGCAAAATAGTAGGACTATTGTGTATAATGTGCCCAAGAAGACCATCAAGCAACACTTATGACCTACCGGTATTCCTTCACCTTGAATTGACGACAATGCACTTGACCATGCCGCAAGCATTAACAAATCCCTATGTAAAAAATGAAGCACAATTAATGAGTGATACATTAATTGACAAACCCAGTAGCATTGGCCACACTGTCATAATGAGCCAAGGTTATACACCAGTCGTAATTTATGGGGACGAACGCACTAATCTTCTAGAGTGGCTATTAAATCAGCTTTGCCGAGCTCCTTTGTTGCAAAACGTCGGACGGCAGAATCCGCAGTTTTCACAGGTTGGCCGGCGGTGCCTGCGCTTAAAGCACTCGAGATGATTGAGACTTGCGCCCAAAGCCATTTGTCACCTTCACTCATGATCAAGGTCTGTAAAAAGGAAGCCGTTAAGTCGTTTTGCGATTTCGCTAGTCCGAAGTCTATCGCAAGTTTGAGATTGGTCCCTTCGGATACATCACTAAAGTAAACATCGAGAAAATATCTGATAACGGACTCAGAGCTTTCAGGATCACCTTAGTTCGTGGTTTGGGCAGATCATCATCGTCAAGATGATTGACCCAGCGGGAGAAAGCTCCCAATAGAATGATCGTGATGTCCTTGTGTGACTGCCCTATCCGCATTGCGTGCAGTAAGGGGGTGGCATCACCCGATTTACGAAGTAGTAGCTGCTTTGACATTAGCTTGTTCACTCTACTTGGAAACTCGGTACGTTTACGTGGAATGCCCTGTCGCGAACTTCCATTAGAAATGGGATATCTTTGCGTTCGACCGCTCTAAATACTTCGAACGGCTAAAAGTAGATGAATTAGGGGATCGTATGACAGAGGGATAGCTTTGACCTGGGGCTCTGTCCATGTAGATGACAAAATTGCATTGATTTCGGGTGACGATGGGGTGGGGACTGATGTGGACGACGTGGGGGGATGTGAGCCACGTTCTCCACTTGTGCCCGAAGCTTCCGACCCATTATCTGGTTCGGACACTGGCGAGGGAGTACGATAGCGTAATTGTCGAATAATGGCTTGTGGGGCTATATCCTCCGCCTCTCGCTGCATGAACCCTAAACAAAGTGTCAAAGCACGCCCAGTAAATGAAATTTATATATACCAATAGAAGGGAGACGCTCAGGAAGACAATAATCTGATATAACCCTTTTACGAATGGAGTCGTCGTTTGATAAATTGTTGTCCAGATGATTTCCCAACGTTCGAACAGCAGCTGCATTATTGACTGCCATCTAGAAAAGCTGTGAGGAGTAACACCCCACAATATCTTGGTCAGGTCAACGCAATTCAAACATTAAGTGAGAGATGAAAACAGGACAAACCCGCATCGTCACGGTGTCACCTTTAGTTTTACACTTACGTAAATAAGAGACCTTGCAAGCGAAGATATACCTTGCTAATGAACACCCTCCACCTCACCATACCCGTCCATTCTCTGAAGCTTGACAGTCCGACTTTGTACACCTCTTTCTTTTTTCTACCTTTCTCCAACTTCTTATGTTGAATATCTGGAAACGAGCATGGAAGGAAAAGGATTTGCTGCGAGGAGACCGCGTGGATGGATCTGCTGGTGGCGCATCCTCTCAGAACTTCGTAATAGCTTCTACCTCTGCACATCAGGACGACGAGGATTTTGAATCATCAACGCGCCCCAAAAAACGTTCCAGACTGGGTATGCACGAAACTCTAAACGACTCAGTCCTAGAGACAGCCGAGCAGCGAAACAGTAACATTCTTAGAAATTCAAAAATTCCTTTGACTCACGTAATTCGCCTACTTCCAGCAGCTATAATCATATCCCAAGAGCAATGTACGTTTATTCGCATATTACATATTTTGTGTAACAAAATCCCCAAAAGCGATCATTACTTCTTTGGTACAGCTATTAACTCGAGTCGTTAAAAGCCATCGGGATCATCCCAGTTCACCAATAAAAAGGCAGCAGACCGCGCTTCTAGTAGTCAGGTTTGTATATATTCAGTCACCTCTACCTCAAGGACGCTAATATCGAGACAATGATAGTAACGATGCCTCTTTCGATGCGTATGAGTCTAGAGTTCTATCTGGGGATCCTTCAATTTCGCTTTTAAACTGTGCAATAGCTGGAGATGATCTAGATAGTGAGTTTTTGGACGGTTTCTTTCGAAACGATGTCGTAATCGTCAGCTGCGACGTGTGTGTGCTTTCCTCGACTGTTATTAAGTGACTTACCTCGACGATGCTAGAGACTACTCCGGTGGCTTACACGTGGAACACTTTCAATGTCTCAGTTATACATGCTAATGTTCTCTGACGTATTGGATGCACAGGGCCAAATGATGGTTTCTATTCGGTGCATTATGGAGAATTTCTATATGGTGACTGACCATATGTCTTGCCCTCGCATATATGGTTTCGCAACTCTACCGACTAACCCCGGAGAGTCTATTACCTCTATTCTACAGGAACTTGAGGTTTCACTAGACTTTAAAGTTTTCTACTTGAGCAATCAGGAGCTCAAGGAGATCCCATCTCGTTTGCGTTGCCCTCATGAAGTGGTCCTTACTTGCAAGGCAGTGCCAAAGCAACCCATCCCTACCCTTCTGGAAAGCTTAAAACTCATCGATCCCTCGGAGTCCTTTTGTCCAAAAGCCTTTCGTGATTCTCGTGAGGTGCTCAAAGAATTGGGACCCTGTCCTTCTGATCTTGTGTGGCGACGTACCATGAAAGATTTTGGTGCATCTATGCCAGATCAGATCTCCACAGACTCCTGCATTTCAAACATTAAGCAAGCGGGTACGGCGAATGTTTACCGTGGAGCTTGGAACAAGATCAAGAATTGGACTTACACTCTACCCAATGCTGATCCTAATTCTCGTGGCTATAATATCAGTCCAAAGTATTCAACGCTTCTAGGAGTTCTCGAGTCACTCACACCTTATGGCGACAACTTCCGAGGGATTATCATCGGTTTGTGTAATTGATGAATCTGAGATCCACTCATTAATATATCTGGCAAAGCACGAGGAAGAGAAACTGCCCTCGCGATAACAGATCTTTTACGAAACTTGAACGACCAGCCGTGTTTCCTTCACCCTGTCACTTGGCTTGGAGTCGAAGAGCACTCATCCACGACTCTTCAGGTAAGCATTCGGCGTCTTAGGAATATCCTGGCTGATATAATATCAAAATAGCAACAGGACACTCTGCGGCTTTTTAATACAGGAGTTTATAACCTCTTAATTGCCTCGGAACTCGACCAGCTAGTCGGTATGTCAAGGGTGTCCGTTATTATATGGTAGAGCGTTCTGCTGGCTTTATTGTTGGTCGGTCTCACAATATTCATTACTATCTAGTTTTGATAGAACAACGCCCCCGGCGGCAGTAGGACGAGTCAACTATAGTTCTCAATCCCACATGATCTATATCATCGAAGAAAAGCATGAGCTTTTAGGGAATAATTTAGAACGACCGACAAGTTCCCTTGAATCACCTGCGTCTAACATTCGCTGGCCATCAGAGCTAGCCGTCCCGCCTACCTGGACTTTTCCACAAGTCGAACCTACATCGACCGCTAGCAACTATGACGATGAGTTCATCGATACACCGGGTGATTCAAAACCAACTGGTGCCCGTCAATACACAAGGAAGAATCCTGATTTCTGGACTAATGTCAAAACTGGCTCAATGAAGAATCTCTTTCCCGTGGTCATTTTGATCTCACCCGCAAGCGGAGATCAGCCCTATACACCTCTCGCCATCCTCACCAGACAGCCACTACCCAATATATCGAGTTTTAATGTATATTTTTCAGGTATACCGGCAGCCGTGTCTATCCAACAATGTGCAGCTCTCCCGTTCAAAGAGGATCAATTGAAACACTTGTACATGTTCACTCTCAGACTTGTTCGTACCATATCGAACAAGCCCTTTGAGTGTTCTTTCCCCGACATGATGTACTTTATTGCGCCCTTGTCGGGGGGTTGGACGCCGTGCGAGACCGTCGATACGTCGATCCGCCTTCCAACCATAGCGAAATTTATCCTATGGGATCTTGTTCGCCTTGCAGGGAATGGCTACCACTTTCCTTTACGGATGGCGACGCTCGAGGAGATTGACAACGACCTCCAAGACGCTGTTATACAAGACCGATCAGTGGAGTTTACGAGGAGATACTATGCTATCAAAGTAAGACAGGACTTGTCACCATTAAGCAAGCCGACGGATAGCGCAGTAAGTTATTACCACTATTGTCTAGCCAAATTTCTGAGAGTTACAACTAGCGTGAAGAGGCATATGAAAGCATTCTCGCGTTTTGCAAATCACGCTGCAAGGATTTCGAAGGCCTCAAAAACGAAGATCAACCGTTGATTGAAGTCACAACCGTGCCAGTTATATTGAACCAACTGAATCCCGCTTCTCGTCCTCCGGTTTTGCTTAAACCCCCTGCCAAATGTTTTTTTTTTTTTTTTTTTTGGCTTGTCCGTTGTTTCTGACACCCCGCATTATAGATCTTATACCTGAACTGTGCTCGAAAAGTGTCATACCTGCAAGGTTAGTCAATATACTTCCTAATCTCCTCGCGCAACTAATCAGCAAGATACTCAGTACTCTTCGCACCGCGCTTCTCTTACCATCCATCACCCAACGGATCGATGATCTCCTGCTCGTCAAAGAACTGAACGCGAGACTGTTCAACTGTGCGATATCTGACAAGCTTTTACATGTAGCTTTGTGCACCCCATCCAGTGGTGTTGAATATAACTACGAACGGCTGGAGCTACTTGGTTTGTCCAACTCTCCACGCATTTGAGATTCTAGTTACACCAACTTCAATTATAGGCGACGCTTTTTTGAAGTACATCTCGTCGGTTTATGTCTTCATCGCGCATCCGACTCATACGGAAGGCTTTTTACACGTCGCACGCCAAGAGCTGATCAGTAATAAATCCTTGTTCAAGCTAGCAAGCCGGATAGGATTGCCACCTTACATTCGATCCAGCGTGTTCTCCGCAAAACAATGGCGACCACCAAACTTCACTCTTCCTCTCTCGGTGATCAAAGATACGAATACATCTCAGGGTGAATTAGCGGAAACTTCAGATGTGGACCAATCAGTTATCAAAAATCAAGCCCAAGGAACAAACTCAACTTTTGACATAGTCGAAGAACCCAAAACAAGGTCCAACTCCATCGAAGATTCAAAGCCATTAGTTGAATCCCCTACTGAAATTCAGAAGTCAAGGTCAGGTCAGAGTGTGCTCAAGAATCGTGAATCGAGTCGTGGAAGAAGGAAAAGAAAGCGAGAGGCGACTCAATGGCTTGGTGATAAGGTCGGATATATGTTTATAGCTTGTGAAGGCCTTACATTTTCAATTCAGGCAGTGGCAGATGTCGCAGAAGCCATCATTGGAGCTGGGTACATTACCGGTGGACAGGAAGTCGGCCTCCAAGTAGCCAAAGCGCTAGGAATTCCTCTTTCGAACATAAATCGCTGGGCTGATTTCAGCAGCCGATTGGGTTCGGTCAACTCGCTCTCGAGCATTACGCCTGAGACGATCAAGGGAATTCAAGATATAATCGGGTATGAAATTGAGAACTTATCTCTACTCTCACAAGCATTAGTTTGTCCTGTCCCCTTCATGCCTACTCCGTCTTCTGATACCTCGAGACAAGACACATTGTTCCATACCAGGTCATGACAAGGTAGTTTCTGAACGGTTAGAATTTGTTGGTGACGCTATCCTTGATTTTAGTACGTGCTATTAGGCAGCGTATGACTGCGGGGCTTACAAGATATTGCAGTGGTAATTCGACACATCTACGACCGGGAGCAACACCTTTCCCCAGGATGGCTTACACTGCTAAAGGTAGACCTGAATTTCAAGTCGTGGGTATACTCACGTACAATCATAGGGTGCTATGGTTTCGAATTCAGCCCTCGCCGCTATCTGCGTGTGTTCTGGTCTTCACGAGTATCTCCTTTTGAATTCACATACGCTAAACGCCAATATCCAAGAGTATGTCAACAATCTTAAAGCTAGTCAAGAGAGAGAATATCAGAATGCCGCTGCCGAGGGTCGCTCGCCTGGGCAATTTTGGCTAGAGCTTGCCGCGCCAAAGGTGATCGTATGACTTGTCTCAACATAACGTTTCAATAAATTGATGGTTACATCATGGATTGAAGGTTCTCTCAGACATTGTTGAGTCGATTACGGGGGTTCTGTTTGTTGCGGACCAATGTTCGTCGACTGGAGTTGAAGCGCTTTTTGCTAATTTACTCAAGCCCTTCTACGATCGACATATCTCACTGAAAACCTTCTCACAACACCCAACGAAGCTCCTTTTTGAGATATTTCAACAGCACGGATGCAGACAATTCAAGGCGGAGACAAAGTCAAAGGAGAAGAAAACAGATTTGACTTTGGTCAATGGTGAAGCATTTGTGGTATATGTTGAAAGCAACGCTCAAGGCTTCTAATAGTCCTAGTGCATGATGTTGTGTTGGCGAGCGCGGAAGATTCTGACGTGAACATTGCTGCTCGACGCGCATCCCTTTCCGCCCTGGATGCGCTTGAGGGAGACCCCGGATTTTTTGTTAGGAACTGTGATTGTCGAATTGGGTCGTCGAAAATGCATCAAGATACCAAAAAGTCTGATCGCTCCCAGAAGAGCGAGGCATGATCATGGAGGAGCATGAAGCTTTCAAACATGAGGGCATGTTTATTGGCCAATAGCAATGAAATCTAGTACTAGATGATTCATTTAAGCTTGACGTTATTAACATGACTCCCTCAGGTAGCTTGTGATTTGCTCCTAAAGAACAATAAGTAATCTCAGCTAAAAAAAATCTCAGAAAAAGAAGGGGGAAGCCCGTACAATTGCCACTTGGTCGCAGCAAATGGTATTGCAAATCCGAAACCGAGGAAAAAGAAGACTTTGACGGCAAAAAATTTCTTGTTTTCAACGGGAAACGTAAATGGGAGGTGCTAGTTGAGTGGTCAGTTCTATTTGGTTGTAAACTAAAAAAAAGTTTAAATCACGTTGTAGTGACCGTGATCAGAGCGAACTGGAAAAGTCTTGTGGAATGGGCGAATGTAAGGCAGAGTTCTTTGGCGGAAGACTGAGGTGCGAGCAAGCATTGTCGTCGACATGGTGGGTGATGCACTTGTCCCCGGAAACAGCCGGGTGACATTGATTCATGTCTTACGTCATCAACAAGTCAGCTGATGCCTCTTTATTCCAGCCTAGGATCTTACATTGTATATTTGTTTCCACAGTACTAGTTACGATGGCTCAGCCCATTACCATAACCATCCCAGTGATCAACAAGCAGATAACCATCCCAACTGGCCTCTTCATTAACAATGAGTTTGTGCCTTCCGTCGATTCTGATGAATTGATCCAGTATGGCTTCGATGCGTTTCAAATATATATATATATAGCCTAACGGAAAATCAGCGCTATCGATCCTGCAACAGAGGAAGTCATATGTTCTGTTGTCGCTGGTATCCTATCCATTCTGATTATCATTTCATATGCCAATTGATCTTGTGTGCTCAAAGCCTCTGCCAGGGATATAGACGTTGCTGTCGCAGCTGCTCGAAAGGCATTCAACACTACTTGGGGAAAAAATGTGACTGGCTTCGAAAGGTCAAGGCTAATTAACAAGCTTGCCGATCTGATTGAGAGAGATGCTCAACCCCTCGCTGAACTGGAGTCTTTAAACAACGGAAAGCCAGTCAGAGTTGCGAGGTGAATCCCAAATCCCTTAAAGTATTCGTTCGATTGTGTCATGCGGCCTACTAGAGATTTTGATATTGGTGATACCGTGCAGTGTCTTAGATATTATGCTGGCTGGGCGGATAAAATTGTTGGGCAGGTGCGTATATTCTGGCCTGGATTCTCTTCGATGAATTGAGGATGGCTATAGAGTCTCGAAGTAGACAACAAGGCTAAATTTGCTTTCACTCGACATGATCCGATTGGCGTTTGCGGACAGATGTAAGTCCCACACATGTTCAGTTGTATGTGTGGTACCGACCAGACTCCGGGTTAGTATTCCCTGGAATTACCCTATCAATATGTGGTCTGTTTTTGATTCCTTCAGGATCACACATTCTTCAACACTTTTTTTCTATAGGGCTTGGAAAGTCGCACCTGCTTTAGCGGTCGGATGCACAATTGTGATGAAGCCATCCGAGCTTTGCCCTCTTACGGCTTTAGTTTGTATCACAGTCTCTATATTGACACCGCAACTCAACCGTTCCGTACAGAAACTTTCAGAGCTTGCCAAAGAAGCAGGGTGCAGTACTGACATCATTTATCGTGATCTTACTAATACCTTTCATCATAGATTTCCCCCCGGCGTGCTCAACACTGTGCCTTCACTAGGCCCCGTGGGTGGCGCAGCATTAGCTGCGCACCCTGACGTTGATAAGGTGGCTTTCACAGGCTCCACAGTCACAGGCCGCAAGGTGATGGAAGCAGCAGCCAGGAGTAATCTAAAAAAGGTTATTGTCTTCCTCACGCTTTTTGATGAAAGCGCCAGATATAATTTTAGGTATCGCTCGAACTGGGCGGAAAGTCCCCGCATCTCGTTTTTGAATCTGCCGACTTGGAACAAGGTTAGTCGACCGCTTTGATGTTACATGTCCTTTCATGTCTGTTAGTCATGCTCAAATTGATGACTCGTCTCGGGAATTGTTTCATCAATAAGAATATCTCTTACTAACTAGAGTTTCACTCTAGCCGCCAGCTGGGCCGCCCTGGGAATATGCTATAATTCAGGCCAAGACTGTACCGCGGGATCAAGGGTTTACGTTCAGGACAGTATCTATGATCAATTCGTTGCTTTATTGGTATCCAAGGTCAAAGAGCAGGTGATAGGCATTGGGTTGGATGACAAAACGGGAGGTGGTCCAGTGGTGGGCCGATCTTGTGCATTTTATAATCTATCGGTTCTCACAGCGTGCAGGTGTCCAAAGGCCAATACAATAAGGTTTGGGGCTATATTGAGGCAGGAAAACAGGAGGGTGCTAAGGCGATCCTTGGTGGCGTCAAACGAGAGGGCAAAGGCTACTTTGTTGACCCTACAAGCAAGTTATCAGGTACATAACAATGCAATTTGGCTGACACCAATCTGTTCTTTCAGTCTTCACAGAGATCCGACCGGAAATGAAAATTGTCAGGCCACTCTGAGAAACACAGGTGTAAGATTGATGCTCACTATCTGTTCATGCAACAGGTAAAGGAAGAGGTCAGTAATACAACTCGTGATGCACGGAATCTCATCTTACCTGGGACCCACTGTGGTGTTAGATCTTTGGACCAGTCCTTTCGGTTGGTCGTTTTAAGACCGAAGACGAGGCCATTGCTCTAGCCAACGACACGAATTATGGATTGGGCGCAGGGCTCCACTCTAGTAGGTCAATATCATCCATCATACCGACATAATGACAACATTCTACTTTATTATCAGCTGACGCTAACCAATGCATGCGTGTTGCGTCGGCTTTGGAGGCCGGAACGGTTAGTCATAATCCATACCATGCCCCACGTTTCCCCACGTTTCCCTCCGCGACGCTCGTTTTTTGCTAACCGACTGATTTAATTAAGGTCTGGGTTAATCAATATAACATGCTGAACAACAACGTGCCTTTTGGGGGAAAGAAACAATCCGGAATTGGTGTGCCCTGCAACCTAAGTAATTAATGATGTCTTATCGGATGTTTTACAGGCCGCGAACTAGGCAGCTATGCTCTCGAAGAATACACCTCTGTGAAAGCTGTACATTGGAATTTTGGTGAGAAGCTGGATTGGCCTTTGTAAGCGGCGCTGGGAAAGGATTAAGCGAGGAGTTAACGTAAAAGGGTATTTTCGTCTCATCATGTGTAACCGAATACGAGTTGCTTCTTTCATAGCTAAGAAGGGTCCGAACTGCACTTGATTGAGGAAGTGATATAATCTTAAAGCTGTTAGGTGGCCGGAATCAGTTCACACCGCTGAGTACGGTCCGACAGCTAAGGCAGCAAATGCGATGTGTTGATGATGATCGAACACCCAATTCAATCGAGTCGCTTGTGGCGCCTCCAACTCACAATAGTCCCCTCCCCTCTTTTGATTAAGCGATAAAAATGGTATTAAGCGTGAGTAGGGATAGCGGGA
>CEMU01569263.1:164900-181797 GCA_900068965.1 Calocybe gambosa
AAGGTACCTGCGAGAAAGCATTCAGCGAACCCGGTTGTATCACAAGCATAGTTTAGCTTCAGCAGTATCTCGAACACTCTTAGTCTACAGGTTGATCCAGAACGACTGTTTCGCCGTGGATCATACAGTTTCCACTCCGAATCATCAAAAGCCGGCATAATTGACTGGATTCTTACCTATGTTACGCGTCTGAAGTTTGAACAAGTGGTTTGCGATAAAAGCTTGAAATAACAAGTATACACACCAAAATATGTGACCGCCAACTTTGTCTTATCGCTCATCGTCCTCACTGAAAAGTTTGTCGAACATGCGAATCCTGCAAATGGGACTGTGCCAACCCTCGCTTTGGCACAATCTTCCGCAGTTGCACCTCATTTCCGTACTCTTCGCATGACTTCAAGTGATTTACCCTCTCCTGGAAGTGTTCCAGCTTCCATCACCACGTTCATTACTTTATCTAGTCCAGATCTCAGAAGCCCTTCCGGTATTGTAGGAACTGACTATTGCGCTCTCGCCTCGTGATAAACGGGCGTTCCAACTGGCCTCTTCTACCTACCATCTCCTAGAACTACGCACATTGGTCCTAGTTGATCTACAGATATGTTTAGAATTTTGAGCCATGTTTTGACTCCTTCATCCCGTCTATAAGATAGGGCCTTTGATTTTCTGTGGATGTCCTCAAAGAGCTGAGGAATTCAACTCAAACTGACACCACCCCCCTTCAACTCCTCGAAGTTTACAGCGTCAATCTTTCGTCGTCCGACGACTTCGCCGAATGTTGTTTCAGTTTCCCGGTTCCACCTGCAACTTCATGCAAGCGATAGAACGGATTCAACGACTGGTTTATTACTCCACCAGATTGATTGGTGTGGTCAAGTAACAGGACAAGCCCTAGTTGTATTCGTTCAAGACTACTCGCGGGAACGAAAAGGACGTCATAGGAGATCAGCATGGTGGCCGTTGTCAGTCGAGAGGATAGGATGTTTTGTCCCTCTCGCCATCGACAACCTGTCGAATTGTTATCCACCTCGATGTATACCTTGTTGATCGACACACCAGTGCTAGAATATAGCCGTTGGGAAGCTACCGCGACATTATCAGCTTTTTTTATTTTGTTACGATTATAGGTCAATCATAACTCCTGAAGTTGGACGATCCAGACATTCCATTGATAATATACGTTGTTAACACGATATCGCAAAAAGCTAATATATGAATTTGCGTCACAAACTATGGCAAATGGATTTTGGAGTAAACACCATTCGCCTCAAACAAAGACACTGGGCTTGTCTCTATCGCAACAATCTGGGCCAACAGTCTCTGGTGCAAAGCAGAAAGTTGAGACAGGAAAAAGGTCGTCGCGATGTAACTTATAGGAACATTGACAAGCGTGTGACAAGTTCAATATGGGACGAATGGCACGTGACAATATACCTTCACTGCTGCTCTCTAGATTTTCGTTAGGGCATGGCTTTCATAGATGTCACCGTTGAATTTCAAGAAATTGTTCAAGGAAGGGAACGCGAAACGCCACACATCAAGCGCCGGAAGCACTCGATGAGGTCTGAATTGGACATGGGGCGCGAAAGCCTTAGCATTAGCAAACAGTTTCTTGAAGAAGCGTATACGATTGTTAGTATGTTACTACCATCAGCATTATACAGTTAATAGAGTGCCCAGATATAGTTGAATCATATAAATACCTTGACACGGATGTTGTCGAACATACGCAAACCCTACCTGAATGTTGACTCGCGGAGTACCCGGTTAGGAAGGCAAAATTCTCGCAAGTTTGACCTTGGCAGCGGCGATTCTTCGTGGTCAGGAGTGAAACACCTCTCAAATGAGGAGCGGGACCAGATAGACCTCCAAGCACGTGTGATCTTAACACGCTGCGCTGACAGGGTAAAAGAAATGGAAGCTGTTGAGACGAGTGAGATACATTCACCTAGATTTCTGATGTATCTTTAAATTGGCACCATACAGGGCGTGCAGAAATAATTGCAAGCAAGGTTCATCCATTATCACGCCTACTTCCCGCTCGCCTTCGACAGGATACGTCGACGTTGTCATCAGACTTTTTAGCTGCACATCACTCTGGGGTTATCTGGTATTTAAGTAGGCGGCTGGCGGAAGCGAGCCAGGCACAGAAAGAGATGCAAGAAGAGCGAGTTAAGCGGCATCTGGAGAGGACACGAAGCCTTGGTTCGGGGGCTGCTTACGAAGCTCTTTCTATCGGAGAACAGAATACAGCTATGACCTCCAAAGAATCGCAAAGCAAGAATACAACTAGCTGGCTTGGGGGTGCATCATCCACTCTAATCGCTGCTGCAATTGGCGAAGCAGGCAATTTTCGATCAGGAGGCCCACATTCCACTGAGATTCCACTGCCATCAGACGAAGACGACGAAGAGCTAGAATTATCTGCTTCTCAAATTCTTCAATTTGAAAAAGAGAATGCTCATATACTGCAATCCGTTCAAAACACCCTGGAGTCTGTTCAACAGGCGGAGTCGCGACTGATGGACATCAGTGCATTGCAGATGGAGTTGGTCAGCCAACTAACCAGGCAGACCGAGCTAACGGACCAATTATACGAGGATGCCATAACGACAGTTTCGACAGTCGAACAAGGCAACAAGCAGCTTAAAGAGGCCAAGAGGAGAGCCAAGGATAGTCGGCTATTCATATTAGTATTTCTAATTGGGGCCAGTCTAAGCTTGTTATTCTTGCACTATTATTGATTGTCCTCTCAATATACACATCGTTACAATTGTTTAACACATTATCTATATACCTTTTCTATTGCAGTAGAGCATAGTACAGGCGGCGAATATCCAAGTCCATCACATCGAATTTGGAGATAACGATCTCAATAATGGGTCTTGCTCGCCATATTCTTCGATGGCTTCCGCAGCAAGCTCGTCAACGTCGCTTGGAATACCCTCTAGTCTGCGTATATGGTTTTGAACTAAAGTATAGACCGCCCTGTCCTCCCATAAGCGCATTCCTTGATGGATGAACATGGAAGTACCAACCAGCTTGCAAATATCGCTATAACTACCCCCAGAACTATGATAGCGCTATTGATGAGTTTCGTTTCTGTTGAGGTGGGTAAATATAACCGGGTAGCTAGTAAAGAATAACAATACGGGTATCCATGCGATCACGCTGGTCGCCGTCAGAGAGCCTCGCGATGCGTGAGCCAATGAATGTATGAAGGGCAAGCTTCGGAAAAATGAACAAGGTGGCGGTAACGAATTGCCAAAGTGAGACCGAGTTGATGGACTTCAGGCTTATTAGTAGAGCGCGTGACGAACAGTAGACAAGATGCTTACAGCGAACAAAGAATTGGAGTATACCCAAGGTGGAAAGGGTGATATTCGAATCAAGATGATTAGGGGCAGACCTTTTGCCTCCTACAGAATTTGAACACTCGAAATCGCTGAGTGAACGATGACACTCACAATGACAGCTTCGAGAGCCTGCCATTTAGGATTATGTTCCGACCACTGGCGGAGACGGGCGCTAAAGAAAAAACGTAAAGCCAGAAACGCAAGGGCAGCTCCGATAACAGAGGCCGAAGAGGCAATGATAAAGCCTTTCATGCCATAAGCAAAACCACAGAGACTGACAAGAGTTGTATGTCCAACAAGAGGCGGGAAGGATATAACGACTAGTTTATAGCAAAAAAGGTATGTCATGGTCGATACGGGGGTATCAGTAGGGAAATGACATTACTGATGGCGCTTGCAAGCACAAGCCATCCAAGACGTGTCGCGGCGAGCACACGCGCACGGTCATATAAATATTGCGCAATGCGTGCCGGAGTTATGACCACAATCAACGCACCTGCAAGGTATGCATAAATGAATTTAAACAAAGCAGAGAAGTATGATATGACCAAGTGCAATATAGAACACCAGCACAAGCCAAATAAAAATCTAAACGCTGGTCAGGAACTGCAGATTCATGGACTGACAAAGTATGCGCCGACCTTGCCGAATATGTGCAGGCTTTTGTAACGCCTGAACCCAATCGTCGCGTACTCTTTCATGATACGAATTGGGCCGCGAATTGTCCTCGCAGCCATTATGGTGAGTCAAGTGCTGTTGACTGTTCACGTGATGACGAAAGAAGGTCCTTCATGGAAAAATATAGTGCCTATCGAGTTGAGTATATTCTCTGCAAGCCAGTCGTTCCCTTTTTACTGAAATATTTTACACAGGACCCAGGAACAGGAATACAGGTTTGTCGTACCAGCACACTTGGAGCTTTTATTAATTAAATACCTATATCAGCCGTTCCTCACGCCCATACCTCCTTCAGAGCCCAATATAGTGGCAAAAGCTATTCTTCCCGTCAGGTATGCTATTGGAGTCTTTCGGGCAGCATTGGTGCTTTGTCTGTTAGCTATATACATCCTGCTTGTTCCCGGCCTCTGCACAATTCTTGTGAGCACCAATTGAGCTCTCCAGAGCCTTCAGCTCACAACATAAGAAGGCCCCAATCCCACTGTTATTCCGCTCTGTCACATACATTCTCACAGCCGTAATCACTCGCTCGATCCTCCTCGTTCTGGGCTTCGTATGGATACCGACGGAGCAAGTAAGGAGAAAAAGAGGGTAAGTTCACTTCCATGTAAGCAGAGCGCCCTTTCCCATTCCAGTTTCCAGGAGACCTCATAGTCAAGCGGAAACCTGGAAACCAGGGCCCGGCGACATAATCGTCTCTAATTGGGTTTCATGGGTAGAGATACTATGGCTCGCGTTCCGGTAAGCCATATCTCACCACGGTCATGACGACCACGTTTCGATACTTTTCCAGTTTCAACCCCATATTCGTCCTCCCTGTATCGGAAGCGATCCCCACTCCCCAAACTCCAACTACAATCTCTCACAGCCCAAGTCGACATATGGGCACTGGCTCCGCAAATGTTCCAAAGCCTCGAAAGGCAACACCCACAGTGCCAATCTTGGGCTTCCAACCCGCTTCCCTTCTTTCAATATTACGTCTTACTGGTCGAGTTCCCTCGGCATTTCACTCCCTTGCCCTCACGTCTCCTAGATCTCTTGAAGACTTACGAAGATCTGCCGATAGGCCGATAGTGTTGTTTCCAGAATGCACGACCAGCAACGGAAGAAGTCTACTTCGATTTGCCGAGGTTTTCCGTGAAAAAGTATCCGTAAAGAAATTCCCAGTGTTCATCATGTGTGTCAGGTAAGTTATCTCATCATTAATATAATAATGTGTGTTCATTAAACACGGTTGACACTCAAGATATGATCCGCCGACTACTCTGTCGCCTACACTCACTTTACCCATTCCATCAATATGGCTCAATCCATTGCCTCACATGTTTTCAATAGCAACATCTACTTCCCTTCCAACGGCATCTATTCGACTACTCGTACCCTCAGATTCTCCAAGTTCTCCATCTTTTCTCGCCGACGAAGTGGATATACGCTCCAGTGACCTGGATGCCAGCCTGACTGACGTATGTGCGACAATTATTGCCCAAATTGGAAAATTCAAAAATGTTGGCATGGGGTGGGAAGATAAGGCGAGTTTCCTCAAGATTTACAGTGGTAAACAAAAGTAGCTACAGTACATGGATGTTTGAAGAAATGAATAAGCGTAACTAAGGTCGCATGTATAGATATTCCCTGAAGCTTCGCTGACCAGCTGGAATTCTATCGCATTCATGCTTGCTACATCTTAGCATTTAACTGATATTCCCAGATGAGCCAGCTTGTGAAAAGTAAAGCCTGCCCTGAACATACCTTTGTTACCTTTTGTAAAGCTTGTCTTATGTCCGCTTTGAGATCCTAGAGGACGTTCATGCTTGTAGCACTAGGGTGATATAATATGAAGACTTACTTCGACCTCTTCTACGCCTATGCTTATTCGAACAAGTCGAGGATCTGCATCTGGGTCACTATGCAAACGATATTCGGCCAACGAATCCACCCCGCCTAGACTAGTTGCTGCCTAGATCAGATTGAGACTTGGTTGCTACAGTCATCAAATGTGGCATTTACCATAAAGTTCTTCAGCATGTTGGGAAACTGTCTAGCGTACTCCGGTCTCGACAGCTAGATAAGAACATAAGCTTGTTGGACGGTGAATAGCCACCGATGGCTTACGAGGATGGCAAATGTGGCATTCCAGCCACCTTCCATCTGTTCACTGGGGTCGAAGCCTCGAGAGTCCCGTCCTTGCAAGGAGGAATGCCAAACATGGACAAGCACACCTCCAGGCACTCCATCATAAGAACTACCTTCAGGTGTGGAGGCTACCGACTTTAGCCAGCGAACGAGCGTGGTTGCCGTTGTTGATTGTCTCGGAATCCTGAGATGAAGGGTCCTCAAAGAACGCAAGAGTAGCCACGATTCAAGCGATCCCATCATACTTCCCAAATACGTGCGGTCTTGTTGTAGCTATACATCCAATGATATCTCATGTTGTTCAAAAGCCAAGTGATTTACCGTGTTCCACTCTTCCAATGCGTTAACGACGAGGATGCCACAAAGCATATCGGAATGACCACCAATGTATTTTGTACCTATGGCCATTAGGCCTAAGCATACGAATATTGCTGGGGCTCACCAGAATGAATGATACTGTTTCTTCAAGTCAATTCTTAGTCTCCCAAAATTCAGTTGATACCTACCAGTCAGCTCCAAACTTGAACGGGTATTGAAGAGGTGGGGGAGCAAAGGTAGAGTCAACAAAAAGCTTTCCCCCCACTTTGTGGATCTTGACCAATATAAGCAGTGGAAGGAAACTTCACAGATAGATGAGGACCTTATCAGCATAGTACCGAATGTCTCTAGATCATAACATGCGTCAAGCCCTTGTGAAGACATTCTGGGAAGCCCTTACCTAACTTCCCCAGTAGGATTTAGCGGCGTTTCCAACCAACACAAGTCTCCCAATTGGAATTCATCATCGATTCCAATAATTTCCAAATTAGAACCCTTGGTTTTCTTGTATACTTCTAAAGTCTTGTGAGAACCAAAGTACCCTCCCGTTATGGCAACACGTTTAGGCTGGTAAAATACGAGCGCCTTCCAACGGCACATGAGAGTGTGACGGGCTCGATATGAGTAGAATTTACCGCATACGAGGCTGCCAAGCCTGAGGCATACGTCAGGGCGTACCCGTTCTTCGCAAATTAGTAGGCTGACCTGGCCAAAGGACAGAATTTGGAAGGCGTACGGTGATCTGGCTGAGAATATGTTCCGCACGCGTAGTCACAGGTTGGGTGTAGCGTGAATAGACATGTCGCTGGGGATTTCTGGGGTCAATATCTGCAAGTGAATGGATGTCTTCCGAGGTGGTGTTGGTAGCACGAAAAGCTATATGAAGTGTATCCAGCGCTATATAATCATGATCGTGGCGAAATGAACTGACTGGTGGATACAGAGATCGATGGGGCAACATTTGGCCCGATATCCCTGACGGCTGCATCACCATGTATAAGATCGGTACCACTTAGAAATTTACGGTGGGACATGGTGGTTTATATTTTCGTTCGGTGGACTGTAATTCGACTTATATATGACTCAATTCGGCCTTCGGCCGTTATGAACAGTAAAACGAATTATGGATGACCCGGAAATCCGTGGTATTGATACAGGGTCGAACCAGTAGAACTGTCATCCAATAAAACGGAATCTCGCATAAAAGACATCCATTGTTCGTCCATACCAGAATCGCCCGTCATCATCATACCAAGATCGAAGAGGTTTCCCTGGGAGTGGTTGATCATTGAGTTGGCATCAGACAAGGAGGGAGTGTAATCTCGTGTTTCTGCGAAGGTGGTAAAAGACGCACGAGATGGCCAGTAAGCCTCAACAGGGGCATTCTGTTGTGGTGTTATATCTACACTAGCACCCTGGCTCTGAGACGTGTAGTCATCAATCTCGGTGGGGAATGCGACCTGTGTACCACTATAATGCGCAGGTGGTATGTTCGATAGGTACTCCACGAGCGAAGGATGAACATCCGGACTAACTTCCTTTTGGCTTTGAGATTCGGAGGCACCGCTATTCAAGTGTGGATTTTCGGCCTTTTTGACCAATTTGCTCACAAGAGCACGCGTTTGCCCTCCAAAAAGTGCAAGTTCATCTTCCCCATAATCGGGCATCCCAACAGAAAGTACAGTGTTTGGCGTATTATCACCGCTTCGAAAGTGAGTATATATGGTGAAAGCTTTCTCTCGCAGCTTCCGAAGAATAACCTTTTTTCAATGTGAAAGTGTCATTTCGACTGGTCGTCAGCTGTAACACTTACCAGACTATCGCGAGCACGATGATTTCGTGTTGCGCCTTTCTCAAAAAGATCGCAAGCAAGGCCGAGCTCAATGAAAGCGCTCGGAGACATGCTCGATGCGGGGGAGCGAGTTACAATTGTACCCATGATGACCTAGTCCATGTGTCACATTTTGAGGGGAGGTGGAATGGGCCAACAACGTACAGCTGCAGAGAAGACTGGCAACGGAGCGTTAGTGGGGCCACATCTATGTAGAAGAATGCCTACGGTGTGCCCAGATATTCCACCATCTACAGCAAAGATCGGGGAACCTTTCGAAGTGATTTAAATTGGATTTGATGACACCTGATGCGCAGCGGTATGCTGCGAGGAAAGACGGTGCATAGGGACTGCGCAGCGGGTTGGCGGGGTAATCGAGCATGGCTTGCGCAAAAAAACTACGGTGGATATATAATAAGGCTAACGATGATACGTTATTGAGAATGCTGACCAAAAAATACTTCGGTACCCACCCACAGTACGGTACTGGCCGAGCACGCACCCTCGCATGTAAGCTGATGGTGTGAAATGTTCGTCCTCCGGATTTAGAAAAACATTAAGATGTGGAGGTACTGTCTTTTCACGGACTTTGCGGTCAAGGTCGAGGATGATTTGATAGCTAGGAGGCTCTGCCGTCAAGGTCAGCGCTACAATAGCGGATAATATCTCCTTAGTGAATTCGTATTTCCATTGGTAATCTGGAGAGGTGTATCAGTAGACATGGAGGTGAGATTGGGGCAAAATATATTCACATCCTTTCATTGTCCTCCCGTTCTTGTCCATGATTGCCTCGTCGTCGATGGGGAACTCACAGTCAACATAAGGAAGCAGAATAGCAGGTGGCCGACCGGTCGCAAGGCTCTGTTGATACATGAATTGAGAATTGATCTGTAAGCTTAAGTCTTTACATAGAATAGTTCATGGGAAAATAGGTCCCAAAAGAATGCCCTACGACGTTGGAGAGTCTTAGGGTCCATATCAGATCGTGCACTATCCCGATCTGATAGGCTGTGAGCATGTATTCAGTATAAATGAGGAAAGCTTACGAAGACCGATCTAATACAGGAAGTTAAGTCTTACAGCGTGAAAAGATGAATTTGCTTACACCCTGAGCTAGCTTACAGCCCAAGGACAAGAGGGACCATGAACCATCTATTGTGAAATTCTTGCCCCCTAAGCCATGATATTTCGCCATGAGAAGAACAGCATAAACAGAGGAAATTTCGGGAGATTCGAAGACGGATCGCAGTGACAAGCAGGCTCGGGCCAGGTGATAGTATGTTTCTGACTCTGCATTGTCTTTCATAACGAGAAGTTAGCTCTAGGTTTGGCATCAATGGTGATACCTACAAGGTTCGAGAGTCAAGTCAACAAGAGCTCCGAGGGCAAAAAGGAGATATAGAACTGCCAATTCATGTGGAGGAGTAGTATGGGGGCCCGGAGTCATTTTTGCTCGCCTTTCCCGGAGCAACCTATAGGTGGGAGTAAAGTAGTCATCGATGATTTCGTCCCTCTTGATTGGGCGGAAAAGCCAGGCTACGTGTTCCATATAAGCTTCGCACAAGGACCAGGCGCGGGGTTGGCTAGGAAGGTAATCAAATAATATATCCAGATACCTCTCATGATTTCCTTCTAAGCCAAAAGGGAAAGTATTGGAGAGTTGTCGGATTTCATGTGGAAGGAAAGGAGATTGATGCTTGTCGGTAATTAACATCGAACTATCCATGTCTGAACCAGCCTAGACGACCGGGTTACCGACATTCCTTACGAAAAGTGAGCTCGCAAACCAGTAATAATGCCTATTGAAAATGTTTGTAAAGCATATTAAGCAGCAGGCTGTAATCACAAACCTCTGATCCCACGGTACGGCCAAAATACTTGATTTGCCCGCGCTCGCCGATTGTCATCGTTCCCAGGGCATCAATAGAGTCGGTGAAGTTATCATGAATAGTTTCCTCTAGTCCCGATGTCTGGTCTTGACTCAGACCGAGCTTGACGGACAAGAGTTCTTCTCGTAGTAGTGGGTGAGTCTCGCTAGAGACACCGGACTGAAATATAGTGAGTGCATCTTCTAGTTGACGAATCCGTTGGCCCATCTCCGCGATCTTTACATGCAGGCGTGGGGTATTGGCGAGGATAGAACTATAATCCGACGTCAGCGAAGATCAATAAGTGGTGATACTTGAAGCAAACCGTGTGCCCTGGCCGGAGGCAAGGCTACCATTTGGACATATCGACTGGCATCCTCGACGAGCTATACAGCCTTTTGGTCAGCTTACGATGGTTGTTGTCTGTAGGTACTTGCTACAAGAACCACACGGTATCTTCCTGTCGCATTTAAGTTTGAGTCTAGAGTACCATGGTAATGCTCAGTTGGGAATTTTTTAAAAAGAGTCAAAGTTAATGATGGGCCTCACCTGCGGCACTCCGCGCAAGACAGCTAGGGATCAAATACTGAATTAGACCAGAAAGGAACGAAGTCATGGGCAAACCTCTCCTCTCGCCCGTTTAATCTCGATTTCGCTTTCTGAGGTTATTTGACGCGATAGGCGATGAGAAGGGTCAACAGGCATATCGAACTTGGTAGTAGATTTTGAACATGCGCCATCAGTGCCCCATGGGCCATCAGACTCGGCTATACCGTACCTATACCCGTGATCAGGCCGATTCTTTCGGTGAACACGAAGCGCGCTGGGCTATACGAGGTGTACTGGCTGTTTCTCGTAGAGCTTGTCTTTGATAAAGAACCGTTAAATTGATCACAATAAATTACATATATTTGGCTACCTTTGTAAACAGCGGTTCACCCTCAACTTCGACATACGTACAGTACCATTCAATTATCCTGCCCGCCTAGCCATACATTCCTTTAAGCCGCACGCAATGGTTTATTTCTATCGCCTTCTTCTCGCATTTATCCATCTTAGTTCATTCAACGTCCTTGCCTTCCATGGAATGAGTACCTCAGTTCACGCCATCTCACACAATCGATATTCCAGGGCACATTCGCTTGGAGACAACTATAAATTCCATCCAAGAGAAGGCTGGATAACAATAAATGCGTCCAGGCTTCAGAATGAGTATGGTCCTCACAAGCAGATAGTTGGAAATACTCCTAGCCAGTATAGAAGCAAACACCACACGGATCAAGGCCTCAGCGGGAAACTGGGAAACGCGATTTCCGGTCTGTGGGACGGCATCAAAGCAGTTGGACCCTCGCTTAAGGTTATAATTACTTGGTATGGCTTCGATTGAGAATGCAGGGTCACGCAGCTTACCATTCTGTTCATAAGGTACACAGGTCATGACCTTAAGAACCCTAGCTGTTGGGCGAAAGCAAATTGGAACCCAACTGTAAGGCTGATCGATGTCCAATGCTTCACGGATATCTCATGGCTGCCTAGGATGAATCGTTCGTCTGCGCTCTTACTCTCCTTGACTGGTTAGATCGTCCCGAATGCTTCGATTTTCTCGAATGTAAGAGTTTCCTTCGCAAAAAAATGGACGATGGCTGAATGTTCATTGAAAGTGTGTAGTAGTCCGAAGAAATGCGTCTTCGTGCGTGTAGTGGACACTTGTGCGGGCTGTGCTCCTGGGTCTCACCACGTTGACCTCACACGCGCAGCCTTTGGTCAACTCGCCGATTTTGACCAAGGCAAGTTAATTGTTAACGCCCGAAAAGCGGTGTTTGGCCTGAGATTCGAATGGTGAGTGCTTTACAATGAAATGAGGCCACGACTTCACATTACTTCAGGCACGTCGATCTTTGGGGTCCAAAACACAAAGGCTAGATAATCTGATGAGCGGTTTGTGTATCATTTGCGTACCTGCATACAAACTATGAAATGCACCATGATGCAACATGTCTAGTATATCCACATCACCTAGGTCATAATATGTACTCTTTTGCGCTTTTTCCCCTCTGCTAACTTTGCGCGTACTTTCTCTTCGTCGATATCTTCTTCATAAAGCTGAGCAGTCCGGTCGGCTTCATTACGTTTCTGAATGTGCTGCAGAGCCGCAAGATTGTATCCGAGGATTGCCTTTTGTCGCTGCAGGGCATTTCGAAGGTGCTTTCGTAAAGGAATGAGAGCAGCCCGCATTACTCGATTGGCAACAATCTGGTGATGATGCGTTTTAAGAAGGAAGAATATGACGCGTGAAACCAGCGTTAGGTTTGAGTCCTGAAGGATGTACGTTAGATGTATGGCCATACGAGTGTTGTGCAATATTTAGATACCTTCTGTGCCCATATATTGAGATAGACCATCAGAGACAACGCTTTTTCGAAAGGTAATACCAGTAAAGCATCATGCAAAGCGGTGCTTTGAATTTTTTCGATGATCCACAACACGTATCCATCAGGCTCCATCTGCAACTGAAGTAGCAGTTGGTTCTTGGCCGGAGGTCCTGGTTTCATGGGACTATCTTTGGGAAGCCGGGCAATATCGTCATGGTATGCCTGAAGTGTAGCACGTTCCTTATCGGCTAAAGCAATCGCTTCGATGATGCGTTCCCCAGCCATCATTGTTTCCATTGTTTGTTTAGTGACTATTGTTGCTTCAGCCTGGGCTACTCTGCCACTCGAGGCGTCTTCTGCCTGGCCACCACCGATGGGTGCTTCAAGGCGGTTCAAACTATCGATGGCGCTATTTTCGTAGAGGGCCTCTAGCTCTCGTTCACGTTCCTCTTCAAGGAAAATCTGAAGGATGATTAGTTTTAATGCTGAACTTTCGCTTGGTATATCACCTGGTCATCCCCGTCTTTGTCCCAGACACGGATCGATTTGTCTTGTGAACCAGTGACGACAAACTTGCCCTGGTGGCTAAGTGCTAAAGCCCATATCTCGCCATGGTGGCCTCTCAGGTTCTGTATATGTTCGAACTGGGGGGCATCAGGTTATGCTTGAAGGCAATGAGAAGCAACCCACTTTGTCGCCATCCCAATATTTGAGCAGCTTGTCCTTTCCTACCGTCCAAAAAAAATGTGAATTCTTCTCAAATGCGACCTGCATGACGCTTTCGTCATGAGCAAATATTGATTTGTGGCAGTCACCAAAGTCGAGGCCCCATATTTTTACATTTTTGTCGGCAGAGCAAGTGACAATCAACTTTGAGTCTTCTGAGATGTCCATAGAAAGTACCGGTAACTGCGACGTACACATTCTTGCGAATCAAAACTTTGCAGCCATAATGTTGCTCATAAGTACCTTATGCCCGTAGAGAGACAAGAAAAACTTGAGCGTGTCTTGATAAAATACCTTGACGGTTGAGTCTAAAAGCGAGACAGCCAGAAGCTTGCCATTCGGGCTGTATCTAACTGCTAAAACCTCATCGGTCATCTTGAGTGTCTTGGTGTGAACAAGAGATAATATTTTTTCTTGAAGATTCTGCGATGTCCGTGGGTAGATATAGACTGTGTTAGATAGCGGATACGCACGGTCTTGCTTGTCGCGGTTCTGTGTCTGAACTCCCAGAACTTCACACTTTTGTCCGCACTACCACTGACTAGCATTTGATGATCGGATCGCACATGTAGCGACCAGACAGTAGCCGTATGGGCTTGGATAGTTTCACTTAATGAGGATGATGGGATGTCGTAGATAAGGATTTCTCCATATTTTGTGCCAACAGCAACCTATGCATGGTCATGGTCAGTTATAAACTACACCCGGAGATTGACAAAAACTGACTTGAAAATCACCGGGAAAAAATGCGCTGCTGATGGCTTGTCCACATTCCATGGTCCTGATGCACGCATTAGTTTTCATGTTCCAGACTTTTAGGGAACCTATATGCCAGTCGGT
This sequence comes from Calocybe gambosa, assembly GCA_900068965.1. Taxonomy (NCBI): domain Eukaryota; kingdom Fungi; phylum Basidiomycota; class Agaricomycetes; order Agaricales; family Lyophyllaceae; genus Calocybe; species Calocybe gambosa. The sequence continues at coordinate 179,023 of CEMU01569263.1, forward strand.
GAGTGAGCAAAAGCGTGAACCGATAAAAGTACCATTTGTTGCGGATGCTAGAATTTCATCGTCAGAACTCAAGGATAGCGTTCTGACATCAGACCTGTGCCCAGGAAGGTCTACAGAGAAGGCGCGAGTGGCTTCAGGTACGTCTTTAGACTTTGTAGGATGAGGAACATTGTAGACCTCAATGGCATTCGAAGTCAGAGCCGTCATGATCTAAAGTCGTCTAGATGTGTCAATATAGGGGCAGCCATAACACTTATAACAAACCTGCAAAACGCCCTTTGTAACGAGTTCGCCGCCAAAGTCGAATGATCTGATTTTTCCGGACGCACGAACCGCAAGGTACGGGGTGAACAAGTCGACAAGCTTGATAGAATCTTCGCCACTTTCAGCAATATCATTTCCCCCCATGTCATCGTCCTTTTCCTTCTGTTTTTCCTGCTTCTCCCTCTCTCTTCTCTTTCGCCTAAGTTTCTTCTTTCGTATCTCATCCTCCGTTCGTATTCTGAAAACTTCAACCGACCGATCATGCGACTGCACTGCAAAGAATGGCTGTGAGGGATGGAAAGCTATCTGCGAAACACGGTGTCGAGATTCCAAGGGTAAGAAGGACAGAGGCTGAATCACTTTTTCTACCTGCTTCAATAGTAGATTAGATAGACACTCATTATTCACGGATTTCATGACTGACTTTGTCTGCTCCAGCTCCTCGAAGACTGTCGAGCAACGCATCATGATCAATTTTCCACGCTTTCAACTCTCCTTCTGCGCTCCCAGTAAAAATTAAGTCTTGCTCAAGATTGAGGTCTATGGCCCATATTTCGCTACGGTGTGCAACAATCGTCTGCATACAATGCTGTGTGGAAAGATCCCACAGCTTCAGAAATGTGTCTCTGGATGAAGTAAGCAAAAGCCCTGGTGCAGCGATCGTCGATGTAGACGGTAAATTCAATGGTGCTATGAATCGAATTCCAGTTATCTGATCCCGGTGTCCGTGAAGGCTGCCATAATGTGAGTTGCGTGATAGGTCAGATAGATGCCCAACACTACCGAAACAAGCCAGTTTCTGCGACGATATCCCAAACGATAAGTTCAGTGTCTTGAGAACCTGACACAAGCCAGGCTCCCTGTTGGTCGAAGGCCAGAGCCGTAACAGATTTTTTGTGACCGTTGAACGTCAAAATGACAGTGTTACTTGAAGCACTCCAAAGGCGAATAGATCCGTCTGCATAACCAACCGCAAAGGTATCTTTCTTAGGTGATTGCAGAATGGATGTAACTTCCGCCGTGTGTCCGATTTCGTGCCACATAGCGACCTACCGAGAGATCAACAAAAGTATAAATATGGCATAAATCATTTACCATAATACCCTTTTTAACATCCCAGACTAATACGTCTTCCAGAGCCGGAACATAAGCCAGTCTACCGTCGAACTGCGAGTTAGCAGACGGACTACATATTAGACCGAATGCCTGATAAAAAAAGACTAAATCAGTAACAAGGTAGAAGACATGTGTACTATTAACGAACTGCGGCGGGGACGTGTTTACTGTACGTCTTCACCATTCCCGTCTTATCAGGCTTTCAAATGGGCAACAACAGAGAAAACTGAAGAGAAATTTATTCTGACACGTGATCTTTTCATGAGCTTGCAGATATCGCGAAGGAGGTTGCTCTCAACAACAATGCAGAACAGTCGAGAACGTGCTCTCGAATTTCTCAATTTTCTCAACGCATCACCTACCCCATTTCATGCGGTGAGAAACGCGGTAACGAAACTTGAGGCGGCTGGATTCCGCAGAGTAACCCACTGAAAGATTTCTTTCGATTGTCACCATCACTCACCTTGCTTCACAGCTCCGAGAAAAAGATGACTGGGAAAAGGATCTGCGACCAGGAGATAAGTACTACTTTACTAGGTGGGCTTTAAGATCCGTCGGCTGTCAACCGCTCCGCTCACCACAAAAAGGAATCAAGCAGCACTTGTAGCTTTCATAACCCCTGCAAATTGGACGCAGGGAACGGGTCTAAGCATTGTTGCCACGCATGTTGATAGCCCAAATCTTAAGGTATGATACACGATTTAGCAGATCATGCGTTATCAGCAATATATCTCACGACTAGCAAGGTACGGCCCATCTCCAAGCGGACAAAATTGGGGTATCTACAGGTGGGAGTGGAGACGTATGGTGGTGGAATATGGCATTCTTGGCTGGACAGAGATCTTTCACTGGCCGGACGTGTTGTCATCTCCGAGCCAGGGCGTCGATTTACCTCGAAGCTCGTCAAAATAGATCGTCCGCTCCTACGCATTCCTACTCTTGCAATTCACTGTGAACATTACACTCTGACTGGGCAATTTACACAAACTTACAAGAGAATTTCAGTGGACAGAAATGTCAACGATAACTTCAAGTTTAACCAAGAAACCGAATTCGTCCCAATCTTAGGACTATTAGAGAAGCAGCTCAATGCGGAAAAAGATTGGAGTGGCGATACCAACGGGACAGGACAAACAAAAGAGATTCAGAAGGCCTCTAGTATCCAGGGGAATCATCACTCAGAGTTACTCAGCGTGTTGGCTACCGAGGCATCCGTTGTACCGGATGAGGTTCATGATTTTGAGTTGTCAGCGACCTGATTGTTTCTAATCCATTTACCATTAATGATCTGACAGATGTTTGTATGACACACAACCTGCAACCCTCGGTGGCGTTAATAACGAGTTCATTTTTGGACCTCGGTTGGACAACTTGTTCTCCTCGTAAGAGTGCTTT
>CEMU01569263.1:184644-203898 GCA_900068965.1 Calocybe gambosa
TTTTTTCAATGTATCATCATACATGAAATAAACACTTGAGACACAATGGGGGAGAATGTCGAGAACATCCACAGCCACCAGACACCCATCCAGCTTGTAAAGAAGGTGATACGATCCATAGCTTTGCGGGAGGTGTGGCGGTGGAGAATCCATCGTGTATGGAATTGGACTATTCTGAAATGTTCTGAATACCAGATGAGTCGAAATACAACCAACAAAACCCACGGTCAGCGGAGAATCCACCAGAAACCGCTTAAAACTGGATCGTGAAGCATCGTCACGATGTATCGCGCGCTGATACTTTTCAAATAAAACATATTTTTCTTCCGTAAAAGAAGAGGGTTCCAAAACCGTCTGGCCACACTTGAGTACCCCGTAACACCGGACAGCGTTGGCGGAACTTACCTCGAAGTCGTGCAGGGGGTTCATTGATCTATGGGAAAATGCACACTCTGAGGCGTGGATCGATTCCACAAATGAGAAGGTGTTTTTTTTCTCGGACTTCGTCCCCACTCTTGGGGTCTATCAGTTAGATTCACCAATATAGTATATGAATTAATGGTATACAAGTTTCCTGTGTCCATGTGCTCACTCCTGTCGTCCTCAGCTACAAATCGGTTCCATCTAGTATTGGTCAATAACAGAATGATAGGATGAGATGGTTACAGATACTAGCCTGTTTATTAGCTTTCTCTGACTCTTAGAAGCCTTGAAGCCCAGTACATCCAACCTGGCATTTATCGCGATTGTAACGCAAGGATGAGTGTTAGGGAAGAACAACAGGGCTACCTTATCGTATAGTGTGGACAACAGGATAGCTGCAGGTCAGGTTTGTAGCAAAACGTTCCTAATGGTCACACTGAGCATGGTACCGATAGCAGAACGAAACTTATATAACCAGAACGCCGCCATCCACGGTTAATCATAGCTTGATAGACCTGCTCAAGCATAAGTCATCACGAGTGGTTGCAGGTCAGTATACATACATCGCATGTTAGCCTGATAGCTAAAAGACCGGCTGTATGATGGCTTGATTTATCTTTGCTTCTCTGGCCCGGCTGGGAACAATAGCCGCATGTCGACGCTGAGGGACCTAATGGTGTCGCAATGGATTTCATAGTTGTTGTTGGTTTAGAGTGTCAATGGTGAAACGCGATTCCGTATTCGATTCTTCGAGATATATTACATACGTTATATGTATGATGATTGTTATTTATTGATTATCGATTATCGATTATCCCTCGTAGCCTCCAAATTGTACTGCACATTTTTTCTGTACTTAATTGCCAAGTCTGCTGCTGTCTTGATGGAGGAGTTGGCATGTAAGATCTCCTGAGCTTCAAATGAGGCAGCCGGTGCGAAAGAGTCTTATGAAGATGACACACCTCCATACAATGATTCAGCTCGAGTATCATCTCTGTACACTTCGACTACAACGTCGATCAACACATTTCGCAATTTTCCAAACAGCCTGAGCTCACAGTGTTTTTCAAAATTCGCTCCAGCAGAACAGCTTGGCGTTCTGCGTGAGGATTTTCCATGTGTGCGAATTAACAAGGATAGATTGTCACGTATTCCCGTCACACTGGGACTGATCAAATAGTATACTAACCCCAACCGTCCCAGCGACCAAATCTCCGAAACTCTAGAAGCGTGCATTCCCTACTCTCCTTCCCCTCCTTACTAATATCCCGCTCTTTTTCCTTGCCTTTATCACGTAAAACCGAAGAGGGCCCGCTTGAATTTCGAACGCGTCCCAGTGGCTTTGATCGCGGTGGTGGTGATGAGTTAGCGGAGGACGAAACAAACACAGAAGAGTTCCCTTGATTCGGCAAAGAAAGTCGGTACCATCCACCACTATATGTCAGGGCAATTAATTGGTAGTCCATAACATTGCTATCGGGTTCCTCCGCCGATTTTACTTCGACCCATCCTACTACGCAACGTTCCTCGTCAGGAATATCTGCTGTGGGCGAACGCGAACCGGATGTCGAGAGAGTGATATGAGATGATTGCGCGGGTATACGATATTGAGCATAAGACCACTCAGAGTCAAAATACTTTGGAAGCGGAAGGAACGGAGTCAAGGGGGAGAAGGTGGATTGTCGATTTCTAGTGTCCAGTGGTTAGAGTGACGAACAAGTGGAGAAACAGACTAACGATGGTCCGGAAGTTACAAGGGTGAAAATGTGCACCGTGCCTTTGTCACTCCATACGCACAACTCTCTTTCGTCGGGTCGAAAAGCCACACCATATATTTCCGCCTTATCAGTACCTCTACGGAATTCCCGCACAAGCTTTCCAGATAGTGAGTCCCAGACTCTGACTAGGGTACCACGAGTCGATGTTGTAGCGAGAAGGTGGCCTGAAGGAGGTACGGACAGCGTCGTTAAAGCCGTTGTATGTGCAGCAATGATCAAGACAGGATGCTTGATTAGCTGAGGGGGAGGCTTTGAGGGGGGAAAGGGGGGAGGTGGTCCCAATGGGATAGGCGGGGCGCAGGCGGGTAGATGTACGAGTTGTACATGCCCAAGCTGGCGACCAGCGATCGCCAATAGAGTCGAATGTGCAGCAGTCGCCATCGCGAGTAAACCTGAACAAAAAAAAAAAGACCATCATTAACCTAAGCTTATATTTGAAGTTGGCAATGAGAAATGACTGAAAAAGAGGCTCCGACCTTTAGGATTGTCGCAGGTGTCCCATTCCCCATATCTCCTTACTTGGTCTCCAACTTGGAATACGACGACCCTTCGGCGGAGTGAAACAGCTAGCCAACCACGCCGACATGCAAGGCCCCGTACCCGCTCTCTGAATTCAAGCTCTGCAACTTCAGTTCCCAATGATTCGTCCCAAAAAACAACTTTGTTTGGGGGGTATAGTGGACTACGGCCACCACCTACTAAAAAGAGGATATTGGAGGTATGCAACGGGAATATTGCAGTAAGAGTTCCTCCTGAGACTTCTATAGAAGCTACTCAGCATATTATGGCCCAAACGCCCATGAAATGATGATACCGCGTTTCCGGAGAAGCTTCAGTGGTGACGTCTGATACACAGCAAAGCCAGCGGGGGTGGAGATAGTGAAAATTTGACAATCAGCGTCAAATCTAGCGTCGAAGATGTGAACGGGGCTAGTCGCAGTGATAGAGTGACGTCCCAGGTTCATGGGAAGAGAGAGGGCTGAGGGAGACCCATTGCTCACGCTGTTTGTTCAGATTAGCTTACAAGTCCACCACCTGATCTTATCAGTAGAGGAAAATAGGATACAAACGGTCAGCTACATCGGTTACAGTTTGGATGCTACATATGTGGTATGAGCACGCAAGTAGAAATAATACCAAGTTCCCTCCATCCTTTAATAAAGCTTATATCGGTCGACGTTGTGTAGTGCCATTGGTGATGTTAGTGGGATTCCAAGTCTTGGGAGGCCGCAAATCAATATGAGCTAGCTGCTGCCGAGCAGCTTTAAATTCCATCTCTTCTGCATGATTCTGAGCCAGAAGTGCGGCACGCGCCTCTGCCTGTCTCTGAAGCTCTGCCTCGGACTCGTCCGAGAGGTAGTCTGTGAATCCTCCATCAGAAGTCACGGTGCTGTCAGACAAAGAACCTGTTCCGTCGCTACTCCCGCTACTACTCGAAATGCTGGAGATTGGATCCTTCCTCGTGCGAGGCACGATGAAAGAGACAGGTTGCTCGGCGGGTGGGGTTGGGGGAAGGGGAGCTGATTCTTTACTCGCCCCCGTATTAGAATTTGAGATAGATGAGCGGCGACGTTCTGGAGGGAAGAGTGCAGGGTATCGGCCATCGACGACTACCTTTGAAACGGAAACGGACGTCGAAGAAGGGGTAACGGGACCCTTCGTAACAGAACCGTTACGCTTAAGAGACGTCTCCAGGTCGACATTCCTAAGTTTTGGAGAGGAATGCGAAGAGTGTGGTCCTTCCATACGCCTTTCTGTACTTTGGCGGCGCTGGATATGAAGCTGCTCCATACTGGAAACGTTCGGCACAGAAGTAGATACAGCAGGAGTACTGGAGCTTCGACTATATCCGCTCCCAAGCGGAGAATTTATTTGCTTGGGACTACTCGCTCGAGGTTTGGAGGTAATTGATAAAGGTGCCCGCCCTGCCGACCGCGAAGGGCTGGTGTTACCACTTGATTTGCGGTCATTGAATGCGATGACGGTTTTGAGAGTATTCCGTCCAACGGTGCCAGAAGGTGAGCTAGGGATTCCCTTTGTTCCAAGACTCTCAAGGACGGCCTTGATTTCGGTTGGTATAGGAACTTGATGTACGATGCTAACGGATTTCCAATCTACAGGGTGTATCATCTTATGCTCAGAGGAAGTGGGTGGTCTGCAACAGCCCGGCCAACCAGGATTGAAAAATCCGGCTTGTTTCGGTGGAGGATTGGTACAAGCCCACTGTCACGGGTAAATGGTAAGCTTCTAACATACCGACCTAACCACGTACTTTACAATAGCCACAGCCATTGAAGGAATCCACTAGGTCGAAAATTTGAGCAACCCGTAAGACGAGCCGAACGGCTTACTGGTTACCTTCCGCATTTTTCAGGTAGGATACGTCTATTCGTGGGTGAAGTGTACGATTACGACAAACCTCTCGTACATGAGGACACCTGAGAATAAGTCACTAATGGGTGTTTGACTATATTGCTGAATGGCACAATGACCCACCGCGCATGAGGAAAGACCTTGCACATTGGACACAAATTAACAGCCTGGTCGATAGACCCATGGGCGTAGCACATTTCGGATGTTGGAATGAGCTAAGAAAATGTGCTTTGCAAGGTGACCGGGAGGATGGAGGCGCGGTTTCAACGTGTTGGTACTTGGGAAAGGACAACCATGTGGTCCACTACAGTACTTTATGTTGATGATCGGTCGATTGTGACTTTCAAGATATGGTGATGAAGGGATAAAGGAACTAACTACCTTGTAAATAGCTAGCGAGGTATACGCTCACTGAAGGCACGAGTTGGCGGCTATGGACTACTTTAGTTGCTCCTTATGCCCAACGACGGCCACGCTGCAAAACCCAAGTCGCCTAAGATAGCGATTTGGTGACCCCTGTAGATTCAGCGGAGATGCCCAGGATAATCTAAGCGCAATCTCCCTTGTACAGCAATGTACAGCCTCTCTCGGGATCAATGAATTGCTACCGAGCCGTGTTTATTTCCCTCTCCACCCTCGACCATGGGCAAATCCCAAAGCAAGCTCTCACCAGACCAACTTGCAGATCTGCAAAAGAATACTTATTGTATGTTTCTATGATCCGCTCGTTCTCGACTTAGATCGCTTACTATGTTGTAGTCGATAAGAAAGAGCTACAGCAATGGTTCTTCACATGTTCCCAGCACTCTGTAGTCAAACTCTGACGCAAAACCTAGGTATAAAGGTTTTCGTAAGGACTGCCCATCCGGCCACCTGGACAAGGAAGAGTTCAGCAGGATCTACAAGCAATTTTTCCCTTTCGGCGATCCTGGGGACTTCGCCGATTTTGTCTTCAACGTATTTGACGAGAATAAGAATGGCACCATCGATTTTAAGGAATTCATCTGTGCTTTAAGTGTAACGAGTCGCGGTCGATTAGAGGAAAAACTCAAATGTGTGTCTCGTCCCGTTATCTGTTTGCATCTGCTCATTCTGCAATCCAAGGGGCGTTCCAATTATATGATATCGACAAGGATGGGACCATCACCTATGATGAAATGTTACAGATTGTACGGTCAATCTACAAGATGACAGGTGAAATGGTTAAGTTGCCTGCAGACGAAGACACTCCTGAAAAGGTTCGCTCTGACTTGGTCTTGCCACTAACAATAATCTCACTCTTCTAGCGTGTGGACAAAATCTTCAAGAACATGGATAAGGACAAAGACGCGAAATTAACCTATGATGAGTTCGTTGAAGGTAGTAAGCAAGATCCGACGATCGTTCAGGTATGCATGTTGGATATCTCAAGATTTTTCATCTGTGACCTTCGATTTATTTTAGGCGCTATCGTTGTATGATGGTTTGGTATGAAAGAAAAACAATAGCCACTCCTGTAGACTGCGCTTTCATAAGTCCCTATCGCGTCTTGTTATACCCGAGTTTTTGTTTTCATAAATTTCGTCAACAGAAGGGATGATGACAGTAACCTCTTGGCACTCCCTTTGTACAGTATCTGTATTTCTGCTCAGACTGAAAAAAGATATGTCAGTCTTTTATTTAGTTGCTAGTCCTATATTTGCGAAGTACCCTCTCCTCTACGTCTGTACCGACCCAAGTGTACAAACTCTCTGAAAACTCTAGGTTGTCCTTTTCTGCCTTAAACACTTTGTTGAAATCCTGTGGTGGTCCTTGCTGGACGTTTCCTGTATTTGCAAATGGTGAAGCAGTCATATCCCGAGAAGAGTCTGCAGCTACAGGATCATGTCATCAGATGGAAAGGCTAGTATATTCCAAAATTGAAGATACCATTGTCATTCCCGAGTATAAGACGATAAAGGCCATTTAGACCAAAAAAGTTAAGAAAATACCAAGACAAGGATGATACCCATCGAACATCCATGTCAGGTGTTTCAATACCACGTTGCAGCATAGACTTGAATCCAAGAGTCAGCGGGAACGGTAGTTTGACTATTTTTCAATGTAACAGCGCGAAACGTAGAATGGCTGAGGAATGCTTACTGAGCACAAAGCCCTGAAAGAAAAAGTTTATCCAGCCCATAATAATCATCTGTGGGACCATCATGATCATCTGGGTCTTCATTCCTGCCATCATGCCATCCATAGCAGCAGGATCCATTGGGTTATGAGGAGTCGCAGGGGAGTCGCCTTTTGGTGGTCCATCTTTGAGATATAGGCCGGCTGCAAATGCCTGACTGAGATTACGAGAGATGGAAGTATAGTATATCGGTGGAGCAGGTGAGCTTGCCGAAGTTGCTCGGATAATTTGGGCCCGCACAAGGGCTCGTCTAAAAAGTCGAAGTCAAAAGATATTTGGAGGAGCGGACTAGGATTGAAAGCGTACTGTTCGCGAATGGCTTCGGGTTTTTGTTTCTTCGGTGGAGATTGGAGTAGAAGGACGATATAGTGGCGTAGAATGCCAACAAGGATCTGGTCATGGTCGCAAATTGACTCAACATTTGGTAGTATGAGGTGTGATACGTACCATCACCAGCGTAATCGGGAAAAGAACCCAGTCACGTATCTGGGGGTCGAGATACAGTGAAACTCTTCATAACACAATTTCATTTGATTAGCGAGGAGTCTTCAAGCTGAGGGAAGACGATACGAACGTGTTGCTTGACATGGTGGATTATACTGTGATCAATAATGTGGCTATACACCAGCAACATTGGCCTTTTTGACATTTACAAAGCACGTCCTTAGTGACTACAATGAATAGCGCACCTACAGCCCTTTTCGACTCATATGAACAGGACTTTCGACAGTTTATTGAAACAATCGGCAAGAAATTGGCAGACAATGGTGATGAGCAACAAACGGGTGAGTAATTAACTCGACAAATCACACAGATAGACCTATAGTTAAGCAGAAGGCTTTAAGGCCACTTTAAGGAGGGCAGATATGGAGCTTGACGAGGCGGACGAAATGGTGCTTGTATACCTAATTCACGACATGCTGTGCCTAAACTATGTCTAGGTCTCTCAAATGGAACTGGAAATTCAAGGAATACCTCAAACTATTCGTGGGGGTTATCATACCCGGCTGCAAACAGCAAAGGCTGAGTTGGCGCGTTATAAGAAACTTTTGAACGAGAGACGGACGCAGGTTACCCGCTCGGACTTGCTGTCTTCGTCGACTCCAACTGCATCCTTTACGAGCCCTGATGACCCGTATGGGGGAGCAAGCGACCGTGCGCGGCTATTGCATGGCACTGCACGCCTCGAAGATGGCACTAGGCGAATACAAGAGTCGCAGCGCGTCGCTCTCGAAACTGAAAATCAGGGTGCAGACATTCTGATGAACCTTCGAGCACAAAGAGAACAGATTGAAAATTCACGTAATACTGTAAGTGTCAAGCCTAGTACATTGGTGTTCTTTATGTTTACTACCTCTGGAATAGTTACACTCAGCGGACGCTTCGGTAGATCGTGCTTCAGGCACGTTGAAAAAAATGATAAGACAGTGCGTTCTTACTATATAATACAGTGGCATGCCAATCTCCACACCATAGGTTTTTCTGACTGGGATACATCAGGTCGCGTAAACAACAAGTTGTAACTGGCGCCATCGTACTCATACTCCTTATGCTTATCGGTCTGATCGTATGGAACAAGATTGCCTGAGGTCCCCGCGTACAGCGGAACCATATATTGGCTTGGGTTTTCGAGCTCCAAGTACAGTATGTTATCTCTAGACTATTGTCACAGGATCAATCGAGTTTTCGTCAAGAAAAAGATCTAGATTCGCTCAATAATGTATATGTTGTACAAAAATCTCCAATAAGTGAAATACTAGAAAGGCTCAATGTTCCGTGTGATCGAGATATGTAAGAAACTGGTTAAGACATGGGGATCAGACACTGCTAGTGTTGACTGCCTCATCCTCTGTGGAACTGCCGAGGTAAATTCGGGGCTTGGGGGGTGGTAGGGCCGCTCATGTACCCGCCGTAAGGATTCTCAAAGGACGTGGAACCATAGATAGGTTGGGGTAAAGAACCTCCGTCTTCGTACGCTATCCCATTTGATGACCAAGCTGAGTTTGGGGCGGCTCGACCCTGATAGACATCATGAGGATCGTAGTTATTGCTGGCGCCATTTGGGCCAGGATGTCCATATGGAATACCAGCAGATCTTGAACGTTCAACGGGAGACTGCTGAGAGAAGGGTGCCGCACCCGCAGCGAGATGGATGGTACTGTCGTTGTCGTCATCATACATCTGTGGTCGATGGTATCCAGGATCGTCATGAGTAAATGAAGCCGATGATGCTTGAAAATGTGCGTAAGAGCCAGGTGGTTGGTGCGTAGAGTAAGGGTTATAGGCTGGCATTGGTGGAGGGTAATCCCCAGTCGCGATCGAGTTTTTATCTGAATTATAATGGTCATGTGTATACGTGCTTGCTGGGGCGCGAGTTGTCATCGACATATCATCATCATCAACGGAGAGGTTTGGGAGAGTTGGTTGTGGAAGAGGTTTGGCAATCATCTCGCCCTTTTTGTTTTTCAAGTGAGAAAAGTCGCCTTGTGCCTCTTTTTGAGCGAGTTTAGCTGCATCTGCAAGGCGCTGTTTTTGTCGACGTTTGATGACAGCATCGATGCGCTGGAAGGTGGTTTCAATGGATCATTGTCAAACATAGCTTGGTGTTAATTACCTTGTCGACTTTGTGGCAGCAGTATTCCTTTCGGACAAGTCAGCATGTGGATATAGGAAATCTGGAAAACCTCCAAACCTTCAAATTGCCTTGTATGTGGCATAGAAGAGGAATATAGCAGACACCAGCAGCAATCAATAGTAACAGAGAACCAGCAAAAACCAGGACGGTGAGAAAGGTTGTCACGGTCAAGATTGAAGTCGACATGCTCTTGTTATTTTCGAAATACTTCCCAATGTCGTACCATTTACCAGGTCGATTGTGTTTCACAAGGTAGATAGCATACAGAGTGAGTGCGTTGATAGTCTGACGGGGCGCGTCGGCCAAGATTACTCGCTTCCAACCTGTTGGTTGTTAGGACGTCATATATATTTTTAGTAAGATGTCCACAAACTTTTAAATGTGAAGAAAACGAAAAAAGCGAAGTCGTCGCTAGTCTTTGTGGAATTGCTGATGTGGTCAAAAAAGCAAAAATGGTCATAGGAACCTGTCAACCTCATATAAGGCTAGGCTATATGACATATGACAGGAATAGCTGGCTCACGCAGAGAATAATAGTTATTGGCCATAACGTTGGTAAAGGCGTATGATATATCCCTACTAGCAATTATTTTCTTCGCTTTCCGAGCCTCGTATGCTAGCTGTAGATGATGATAATAATAAGATTTTGGCAGTCGCGGTCAAGCAGATCACGCACCAATAGGAAGGAGAAGATGATGCAGCCGACAAATAACCATCTCCCAGTTTTGAATGGGATGAAGATGCATCCATTCAAGCTTTGACACTGGTTAAAGATCTCATTTGACCAACCTTCCGTGGACAACATAGTTACCGCGGTGAAAATATCAAGGATGTATACCATAAAGGATTTTAGGACGATAATGTACAACCAAAGGTATCTGGTATGGTGTGAGCGGCGAGAGAAAAATACATTTATTATAACGATTGAGACAAACTTCATCCGCATGATAAACCCATTGTCAGTGAATTCTCGGGTGTCGACAAAGTCGAACTGTAATGAAGTTGTCAGCCAGGCGAATCTGGTGGTGAAGCAGCGTACAGACCTTATGATCAGCTACAACCTCCCGTTTCCATTTAGAACTACCACACATGTTGAAAGAGCTACTAAAGGGTCAAGGAGACAGATATCAAAGTTGAGAAGAGACCAGAGCCAGCCAGTCACATATAAAGTCGAGAGGTGGTCGGTAAAAGAACGTGTAGTTACTGAGTTGAAGCACTGGTTGCAAATAAGAGCAACTCGAGAGGTAAGGACGGTGGATGGCGAATGAATGAGTCGGGCAGTTGGGGAGGACCTGCGTGCAACCGAGGAAGTGAAGTGGGAAACACTGTGCAGGAACCAAACAACAAATACTGTACAACTGATCATTTGATCCCATTGACACAAGTCAGGACAATGACTACTCTTCAAAAAATAAAGGTGAGCGATGCTCGCTCTGGCTTACATTGCCCACTCATCAAGCCTTCCATTTGACCACAGGAAATTGAAGATGAAATGGTAAATTCCCAAAAAATCTACCATGTCGCCTGATACTCACCCATACACAGGCCAGAAGTACCAATGTTCCACAAGACCTCCAATTTACATTTCTGAATTTATTTTAGCTCAAAAAAATAAGGCCACTAGCTATCACATTGGCCAACTGAAAGCTAAAATAGCCAAGCTCAGACGAGAGCTCATTTCCCCTTCAACTGGCAGCGGCGGGGGTGGCGGCGCCCTAGGATTCGACGTTGCAAGGTAAGTCTCTCTATCTTTGTTTTAATATCTCTCTTCATAGATTTCCTGCAGAACTGGCATAGCATCCGTTGGATTCGTCGGCTTTCCCTCAGTGGGGAAGGTTAGCCTCAGGACCGATATCTATCCAGACAAGCTAACCCACTAGCCAGTCAACGCTCATGACCAAGCTTACCGGGACGCACTCTGAAACATCCGAGATTGACTTTACCACTCTCACAACAGTACCGGGTACGCTCAAGGTTCACGGCGCGCCCATCCAGATTTTGGACCTTCGTGAGTTCTCTTCTGCTACTCTTTCAAGCATCCTCAACATGTTCCAGCCGGTATCATTGAAGGAGCAAACGATGGAAGAGGCAGAGGTCGACAGGGTAAGGAGATGTTTTTTAGTATTCAAACTTTGTCTGACACGGCAAGTAGTCATCGCCGGTATCGACATGGTTCACCTGCAATCTTTCAACTATACACTCAACTGAATTTCAGTTGCCCGCACCTGCAACCTCATTTTTGTCGTTCTTGATGTGCTCAAGCCTCTCGGAGACAAGAAAATAATCGAGTCCGAGCTTGAAGGATTTGGTATTCGATTAAACAAGAAGCCACCCGCCATCCTCGTCCGGAAAAAGGACAAAGGCGGGATCGCAATTACCAATACAGTACCCCTGACGAACATCGATCACGACGAAATCAAAGCGGTTCTCAACGAGTATAAGATTAGCAACGCGGACGTTGCAATTCGTGAACCGAACGCCACAGCCGATGATTTAGTAGACGTGATTGAAGGCAATAGGTACACAGAAACCAATCTTACTTGAATTTCTGTGCTATCCTCTTTACAGAGTATACATCCCAGCACTCTACGTGAGTATCACAACTATCGGAATTATCTCCTCGTGAGTTTATAGGTTCGACGTTGATGATTAGGTCTTAAACAAGGTAAGTTCTGGTAAATGAAAAGTTATTCTTCTGAACCCAAGTCATGCAGATCGATGCAGTTTCAATAGAGGAACTCGATTTGCTGTAATTTTGTTTCTTAAAACGTTCTCCGATCTTAATCGACCATGGCCATAGGTATAAAATTCCCATGTCTGTTCCTATATCGTCTCGGGACTGGCTAAACATAGATGAATTAATCGAAAATATGTGGGAAGCGTTGGACCTTGTCCGTGCCTATACGAAACCTCGAGGGCAAGCACCCGACTATTCCCAACCAGTGGTCCTTCGAAGAAGCAAGTGCACTATCGAGGACTTCTGCAACAGTATACATAAGGAAATCGCAAAACAAATGAAGTAGTGAGTGTAGTTGTCGTACGAGAGTTTTGCATGGCATTACCAGCCTTTCAAGTGCTGTAGTATGGGGTTCCAGTGCTAAACATTCGCGTGGACAAAAAGTGGGGCTCGAGCATATCCTAGAAGACGAAGATGGCAAGTGAATCTCGCCTATTCGTCTGGTGCAAAACAATCACGTTTTTCTAGTTGTTCATATTGCTAAGAAGTAGCTCCTGATATTGCGATAAATACGCAGCAATTTACGCCGACTGTAGCTCTAGTTTGATTATTACACCTTCTCATGCATGTAGATAAACGTCAATCTTAAGAAAGCCCATACCAAACCCAGGGCACAATAAATACTCGTCGTCATAAGTGGCAGGAATTCCATCCCTGCCAGCCTGGAACTTTTCGACTCGGCATCAAAATCTATACATAACTTTCCGATACATCCATCCGCGCTAGTCCTACGACTTTGTACGAACGCCGAAAAGAGGCTGGCCACAGTTAGCAGAAACGGAAATCCCGCCAGGTAGGTCTTCTCAAAAACATCCAAGACAACGTATGGCAACGATTCAGGAAATCTAGGCATCACTAGTCAACACGCATACGTACAAGGGACTTCGAACGAGTCAACTTACTCGTATACACGGCGAGACAATGCTGCGTGAATGGACCAAATCCAAAGAAGCGAGTATACAACTTTGACAACTGATTCTACTTGCCGAAACATAGAAAGGTCAATTTATTTCGAACGGCACCAAGACGCACCTCCTGGTGTAAAAATAAGCGGAAATAAAGAAAAAATACCTGCCACGCTGGCCAGTATAAACGTCCTAAAATATGCTTGACTTTCAGAGGCAAGTAAACTGATGAGGCGGTTGAGTTTCGGCATACATGTGCGGATAGAATTGACTCACCTCAAGGGTACCAAGACCAATAGAATTGCCTTCTCGTGCACATGCCAGCCAAACAGAAAAGATGTGTAGCCACACAGCGTCAAAGCCGTCAAGAAAGACTTGTATGTAGGTGTACGCCAAAGTTTATAAAGCAGAGCCTGGTGAAAGTTGACGTATGCGTGAAATCGATCCGCATCAAGTCAGACAAACGTACGGTCTGAAATGAAACTGTAAGCGTGAATGTGTGAATAGGCTTGATGTTCGGTAGGACTGCGAAAACAGTATCGCCCACGAGTCCTCTTGATGTTGAAGCGACCCCAGAGGGATTAACACCAAAGTCTACACCAGTATGTTCTACATCTAAAAAAAACAGGTCTAAATAATCTCAAACGAATAACTAAGCAAAACACCCACATCGGAGGAGCACTCGATCAGCAGCAGTAACCAATGCCCAAACATTTGGAGCCCAATAAGCATGGTTAAGGCCTCTCGTGAAGGGAAAGAGCCTTGAGAGAAGCTGAGGGAGTTGACCCATGATGATGAAAGGACCAAAAGAAACGACAAACACCGCAATAACTGCGTTAGATAATGAGAGAAGATTCTTGGTGAGGAGATGACCGGAAGGCGAAAAGCAGAAAGATCGGAGAAGGTATATAAAATACGCAGGCTACGCAAACCCAAAAAGTCAGCTTGAGATGATTAAGAACGGAAGTTCACAGTACTGCAAGATACATAAATATGTGCTTGAAGTTTAGCAATATGGCAAATATTATGCCAGAAGCAAGCTTATTTCCCTAGAATCAAGTTCAAGCATTTACGACCATAGGAGGGGGGGTGGGAACAGACATTGCGGGCCATCAGGATCGACCAGAGGAGAAGTCCAAACATGAATCCGTTGTATTGAAAGTGAATATGATCAACGATGAGGAATCCTGGGTGCAAGAAGAGTGAAGCGGATATCACCCGTTGTACTGGAGGATCCACAGCGCCGCGGACAAACCTAGTCGAGCTATAATCATTAACGATTATGACCGAACAGTGTGGAAAGATGCCTAAAGAGTGCCGCTCCCAGAACGAGCTCTGTGATTATCACTGTCGTCCGTTGGAAGACAATGACAGACCAACTATCGTAATCAGGATTGCTCAGGTTTACAATTTGAGGATCGACCCAGGCCGCGAAAATGGACAAGAATTTCTCAAAATAGGCGAAGAACGGCGGATAATCGAGTGCTGTCGAGGCACAATGTTCAAGGGCAGAATAAAGGAGAAATATATGACAAACTTACTCCATTCCGAAGTCGTCTGGAGGCAAGAGAAATTTTGAAATCTGGTAGAGTAGATCTCGATGTACTCACATCATAATACCACTTGGACATCGGTAGAGAGTATGTGATGGCGAGCCAATTCCTATGCACCTCAAAGTCTGTTGAACGGCTCGAAAAAAAATAACCAATAAATCAAAGTATACAAATGTGTCGACAGCAGAAGAACTTACTAAGAAGGATACAACAGGAGTTTCAGGAAAACGGAAAGTACGAGAATGTCCCATTCTGAGGTCTTAACATCCCACTTGAACCAGTGGAGCCGGTGCATGATGGTATCTCTCTCTCCTGGATGCACATGCGGGGACATAGTCGTCGTGGGTTCCGGTGAGAGCTCTCGTGTTGGAAACTTGGAAATTGTATCGTTGTCGACATCCATGAGTTGAATTTTGCTGAATGGAGATAAAACAAAGAATTGTTTGCAAATATATATATATATACGCTCCTTCCTTTGCCTAAGCTAATGAGCGAACAAAGTGCTGTTGCAAAGGCAACTGAAGTCACCGCTGCCAGGTTAGTAGCAAATTGCAGGTGGCTCTACATGGCTCATTATACTCTTAGGAGCGTGCTCATAAAGCTTGTGTTGTTCAGCCTCTCACTCGGTGCAGTTCCTATATCGAGCTATTTTGCGTCACGAAAGTATTTATGGGATGGTAAGGAACCCAATAATGTGCAAATACAACATTTGACACGCTACGCACTTAGGAAACTCAACCTATGCGGCTATCACGGCAGTGGTCTCAGCCAACGTTGTCCTCATCGCCTATATCATATCCTCTGTTTTAGAGGATAGGACAAGCACGCCTGTCATATCAAAGACCACTTTGAAGGAGAAGAAAGATAATTAGCGTCTGGCAAGATTCGGATGTGACGGGTTATCATGGGGCTCAGCCAGACTCTTTGCCAGTGGAGGGGGTTCCACTATTACCTTGAACAATGCAGGCAGCAGTCCCCGCCTCAGTCTGGTTTGAGGAAACGGAAGGTTTATACATTTCTACAAAATAAACTGTACCACCCAGTGATTACAACGAATATATGCTTGATATGTTTTGTATAAAAAAAAAGTCTATGCAATAAAGAGGTTCATATCCTCACACCGCATATCCCCAGTGTACCGCGGACTGTCCTGGTGTTTTATCTGAAATTCTCTGCGCACCAGAATGTCCCTAAAGCCAGATCATTTGAAACCATGACCAGACGCCTCGTATACGGGACTTACAAACGACCGCAAACCAGAGTCAGCCGTTGCGGGTCGCGTGGGTACGTGCTTCCTTCCTGTAATTCTAGGTGAAGCGAACACGTCATCAGAAGGCGTACTTGAAGTAACCCTATGGCCACGGTGATAGTTACGAAGCTCGGAAGTTGATTGTGCAAGCCGCAAAGTCCGAACAGGTTCATTACAATAGGGCAATGGAGGCATAGACGACGAGGGGGGGGATGGCAAAGGACTCGTAGGAGGACTATAGGGAGGTGGGGGGATGGTAGAGAGCGCCCTGGCCGAGAACTTCGAATTTTTAGGAGAATCAATAAAATTGAGCTGTAAACCCGTAGGGGTTGCTAAAGGAGTAGTTTCAGTGCTGGAGCTAACGAGAGGCGATGGGGGTAGGGGAGCGATCGTTGATGTGGGAAATAAAACAAGAGGCTGAGGTCTCCTACGGATTCGGAGAGGAGGCGGTTGGGGAAATGAAGCCAGAGTGGCGAGGGACGAGTGCAAGCTATCCTGACATAAATGAGGTTCGAATTCGGGCTGTAGTGAATCTTTAGCAAGGGGAAGATGTGGAGTGGAGCTAGCAGCATGACATAGGCTTTTGTACATTGCTGGCTCGGAGTGTGCTGCCCTCAAGGACTCGTAGGATTTGGAAGACGCGAGCTTTTTATGATTGGAAGGATAATCCATATTTATGTGATGAATATTGGTGGAACTTATGATCGTGTATTCGAAAGCGCTATTTCGCTCCCCAGTATCAGTCGTGTCCGACGAGAGTGATGTTTGGCTTGTTTGCCCCACTCTACGAAAAGCTGATCGTGAAGACCCAGGTCTGATTTCTGGCTCCGGTGCGAATTTCACACGAGGAGACCGTGGAGAAGGGGGTTGGGGCTGGAACGATAGATTAAGAGAAGGCGGCCGAGGTGGCCGACGAGGAGCTCTAGGAGGGAACGATTGCGAGCTGAAGTTTAGACTAGGTGGTCCATGAGAGGGATGAAACAATAAGCCATGCTTCCCACGCAGCATGGGGGCAACATAAGGATGAATTGACTCCCGATCCTGTTTGGGTATATGCGCTGACCCAGACAGATCATTCTATGATCGTGCTAGTTAGCGTAGGGTCCACAACGATTTACGCAAGAGAGAACCAGACCTGTATTATGGAGTCGGATTCCAGAGATACGATGGAAGCGGCTTGGCCAATTTGTGAAGAAGCTACAGTTACCTGGACAGGATCGAGGGTGGAATGAGAATTGGTGGTAGTCTTGTAGTCTTTCTTTTTCCATGGGTTCCGCAGAAACGATATCGATTTCATGTCAGGCAATATCGTATAAACGGGTGAGCCAGAAGGTTTCATAGAGCATATATATAATTGCAAAAAGGACAGTTCATCAACATTCGTGATATTCATTCCTAATCACAAGTAGGGTTTGTGCCTGTGTCAATCCGTGGGTCGAGCTCATGGCACAGACTGGCTGTTGATTGCTCTCGGCGACAGTGAGTGGGAAGCGGATGAATGAAGGCACGTCCGGGAGTCCGATCATGATCATTCCATTAATCACAGCCACAAACAAACCCAACCGTTCTTACAACCCATAAACATGTACCGAGCACTCGCAGCAATACATACATTGTTCATGTCTATCGATTGCTACGATGATCCCGCTGACTTGAACTACTGTTATCGAATAATGTCTGGACGTTGGACGTGCAATAAGGTATGTTCTATGTATCTCCGTGCTTATCGTTCACTATTTTACCTGCCGAACCACTGGGGGCTATGTTGGCAGCTCTTTGGCAGCTCTTTCAATCAAAAACAAGGAACCCATATCTCCGCATGCTGCTTTATGCCTTCTGAGCAGCCGTACCTACAAGAGTTTTTATAGTCTCCGGCTCATCAAGCTCTCCCCATTGGCGGGACACGGAATATACCATGGTTCCTGAGCCCAGTCGCGAACCCGATTCGGTGGTTTGGTATGGGGAGCTGGATCGCCTGCTAAACGCCGCTACTTGTTGCCGTATTATTTGCTTCCAACGGTTCAAACTGGGAGTGGCATAAGCTCGAGAATTTACACCTTACAAGTACATGCACTCGGCACCAGTCGCTATGTTATCTCGCCCAGTACACTACTCGCATAAGCCAATAGTTAGTTTGAACGGTGTGGTGAAGCAGTTGGCCGTCTAGCCTTTTAGATTGGCCTAGTCCTCGGGCCTCAGGCACAACCTCAGCGTGTAGTCGTTGTCGGCTATCGCATACAGCTTCTGCTCCTGTTCAGTCCCCTTAATTCTGATGGAGTGCTGCGTGGTTGTCGTATCGTTGTCCATTTCAACATATAATGGCATCAAACCTGCCAAAGTCAGTTTGAGGTGTTCAAATAGACGCAGGCTTGATTTATATATTACAACATGACAATGTACTGTACAATGTTAAAGAATAATAAATAATGTTGTGTAGACAATTACAGGAGTTAAGATGCACTCTAGAATAACGAAATAACCTCAGAAATCTTCATCTAGCACACTGAAGGAACATTAGTAAGTTGGTAGAAATAGTGTTTTGAAACATACAAAGTTGAGGTTGACGTCGTGGCCTCAGGGGCACCAGAATGGTTAATGCCAGCTTTGGAATAGTCTGATACTCGCTTTTCGAAAAAGTTGGTTTTGCCTTGAAGTGAAATCATATCCATGAAGTCGAAAGGGTTTGTTTTGTTGTACACCTTGCGATTTCCCAAAGCAACGAGAAGGCGGTCAGCGACAAACTCGATATATTGGCACATCAGATCAGCATTCATGCCAATGAGTTTGACTGGCAGTGCATCTGAAGCCATTGTTCACTAAGAGATTGAATAATAACTAAAATAACGTACCAGTCAAAAATGCTTGCTCAATGACGACCGCTTGGGTGATGATGGCTTTGATTGTATCAGGGTGAGGGCGACGTTTCAGATGACTG
Source organism: Calocybe gambosa (assembly GCA_900068965.1). NCBI lineage: Eukaryota > Fungi > Basidiomycota > Agaricomycetes > Agaricales > Lyophyllaceae > Calocybe > Calocybe gambosa. The sequence continues at coordinate 203,391 of CEMU01569263.1, forward strand.
AACAACAAGCAAGCGAAATCGGTGTGCATTCCTTCATCCCGACTTATTAGCTCGTTCGAAAAGGTTAGGCCAGGCATAAGACCACGTTTCTTGAGCCAAAAGATAGAGGCAAATGATCCCGAAAAGAAGATGCCTTCAACGGCAGCGAAGGCAACCAATCGCTCCGCAAACGTTGCGTGTGCATCAGATATCCACCTCAAAGCCCAGTCTGCCTTTTGCTTGATGCAGGGAATGGTCTCAACAGCGTCGAATAGATACTCGCGTTCCGAGGGATCCTTGATATAAGTGTCTATGAGGAGAGAGTATGTTTCCGAATGTATGTTCTCCATCATGATTTGGAAGCCATAGAAGCAGCGCGCTTCAGCAACCTGAACCTCGTTCGAAAAACGTTCGAGAAGGTTCTCGTTGACAATGCCGTCTGAAGCTGCAAAGAAAGCTAGGACATGAGATATAAAGTGACGTTCGTTATCGTTCAGACGGTTGTTCCAGTCATTGAGATCCTTCGAGA
>CEMU01569263.1:203948-253225 GCA_900068965.1 Calocybe gambosa
CTCTGCTTTTTTATACATCTGCCAAATCTAGGGAAATATTAGATGTAGATTGTGCATATACTTGACGGTGACAAACCTCGGGGTATTGAATAGGAAAGAGAACAAATCGGCGCTTCGACTCTTTGAGTAGGGGTTCTTCAGCTGCGACATCGTTAGAGTAGAAAGTGAACCAGCATAGAGAGCGACGTACACTGAGGAAGATCTAGATCTCCGACAAATCTACTCCTCATTTCTTGGAGCTCATCTCCAGAGACGCGAGAATCGTCGTCAGTGTCTACAAGGGACTTCGGAGACTTGGATAATCTAGCGTCGTCGGTGACATGATGGGGTCCTTTATCAAGCGACTTGACTGGAGTCTCTAGGCTGAAGGCAGCTAGTGAAGCGGCGGCCTGATGGATGACGAGCACTCAATGTAACGCAATATACAAAGAGAAAGGAGCGTACCTTTTTACTAGGTGTGGGTTCTGGAATGGCGGAGGAGGAGAGAAGGAGAGAAGCCATTGAAATACGTGGAAAAGATGTCGCGAATATGGTGGTGTGAGCAACGAGATTCAAGAGGATTTACGCTGGCTTTTGTAAAGGTAGAACACGTATGGTTGTGTTTGGTACATCTCAACCATCAATTAAAGACGTGACCGTGAAATTTACTGTTGTTGTGATTTGGAGACGGCAGTTGCCCCCCTATTTCCATTCTTGCTAACGCTCTTGGTCGTTTGGATAGCATTCATAATGTGCGAAGAAGGCCAAAGGCCTTTAGACAACCACCGGGTCCACCCAATTGACTCACTGCCTGAACGTATGTCTGCATATACTCGATGTCATTTGCTCCGAATAATTAGCCCTACACTTAGACGAGGAACCTTTGCTTAAGCCTTCCCAGCGGCGATTCGTTCTCTTCCCAATACAGTATCCAGAAGTACATACCCACTTCTACTCTGTGTATGTTACTCTCTCTGACTTGATACAGATATGGCAGATGTACAAAAAAGCTCAGGCTTCTTTTTGGACGGCTGAGGAAATCGACCTCTCGCATGACCTTGTAGACTGGAATAATCTCAATTCTAATGAACGCTATTTTATATCAAACATCCTCGCATTTTTTGCCGCTTCCGATGGGGTCGTAAATGAAAACCTTGTAGAGCGTTTCTCCAATGAAGTCCAGGTAGCTGAAGTGCGATGTTTCTACGGCTTTCAAATCATGATGGAAAATATACACTCGGAGACTTATTCGCTCCTCATCGACGCATATGTCAGGGACCGACGCGAACGGAAGCACCTTTTTGATGCAATTGAGACAATTCCTTCAATAAAACGCAAAGCCGACTGGGCTCTGAAATGGATATCAGACAAACAATCGACGTTTGCAGAAAGACTCGTTGCTTTCGCCGCTGTAGAAGGGATATTCTTTTCAGGAGCCTTTGCCTCGATATTCTGGATCAAGAAGCGAGGTCTCATGCCCGGCCTCACCTTTTCCAACGAATTAATCTGTCGGGATGAAGGACTGCATACAGAATTTGCATGCGTACTCTTCACCTATCTGAAGCAGAGACCCCACCCCAACGTCATCCAGAAAATCATTGTAGAAGCCGTCAACATCGAACAAGAGTTTTTGACAGGTACTCTTAAGCAGCATGATACCAGGCACCAGCTAAGTATGCTTTGGACCCAACAGAGGCGTTGCCTGTCGCGCTTATAGGCATGAATTCAAAGCTCATGTGTCATTACATTGAGTTTGTCGGCGACAGGCTTTTAACCTCCCTTGGCAATGCGAAGTATTATGGTTCACATAACCCATTTGATTTCATGGAAATGATCTCAATGCAAGGGAAAACGAATTTCTTTGAGAAGAGGGTCTCGGATTATGCCAAAGCCAACGTTGGCAGTTCAGGAGAATTTGTGCCGTATAGGACTTTGTAAGTCAGTCTAGATCTAACCAGGGCGTGTTGCTGACGCTAAGTTTCAGTTCCCTTGATGAAGAATTTTAAAGGTGATATTTTCACATGTAAACACTTAGATTATATTATCGTAATTAATATTACGTCCCCACTTTTTACGCCGAATTACGATGCACAGGTCACGTGAGGCTAGTTGAGATGTGTATCTCATCTTAGGACTATGTTTCGCATGCCTCACATTTTTCAGCCTTTTATACCTCTCGTCTACTGGTCGCCACTCTTTATTTTCTCTGCTACTCAGATTTATGTTCCTGTGCACATAAAAGGACGAAGCATGCAGGTATGTGGGCTAGTAATCAGCCGTTTCCTTAGTCAATTGGTTATAGCCTACTCTCAACCCTGACTCGTCATCCTGGCGAGACGTCGGTATATTTGATCGATATTCCATTCGAGTTTTGGGCAAATACAACAAAGGGGATATCGTGATGCTTAGGTATGTAGCAATACTCTATACTTATACATACAGAACTGAGCGGCATTGCAGATCACCTCAAAATCCAAAGCAGATCCTCGTGAAGAGGATAGTTGCTAAAGAACGAGATGTCATACGAACTCTTCCTCCCTATCCAGACCATATAGTACACGTTCCCCCAGGTCACGTATGGGTAGAAGGTGTCTGAGGACCCCACTTTTCAGGATCATGTAGTCAACCTTCTTTTTAGGTGATGAGCCCAACCAAAGCGTCGACAGCAATTTATTTGGACCGGTGGGTCACCATCTCGAAGCTTAGCTCTCTGTTAAACAATCGACTAGGTGCCCGCCGCATTGATTGACTCCAAGTTGATGGGAATAATTTGGCCTTTGTCACGTTTAGGTCCTTTATCTCGACCAACCAGAGGCTTCCACCAGGCTCGTGTCATTGCCGAGGATACTCGTATAGAGAGACATGGCCCCTAGGTTGAATCCATATCTTATTACGATCAATTTAGACATTACGTTGGGTTTGCTGCTGACATCTATTCCGATGAAACTTCCGGATATTGTACCTAGATTTCCGTAAATAAGTTCAGGATTAGTCACATCGAAACACTCACACGAATACCATCTTTCCTCACTGGTATGACACAGATTTCGTCCCATCTAAATGCTCTTCTTGGTTCACCTCAGGACGCTGCAGAACCCGATAAACTCACACCTGGCGATTGGGAACTGTAAGTGACGTCTCCATCTATATGGTTTGAGTTGAGCAACTATCAACGTTTAAAAGCATCTCCGAACTTGAATGTATTCCCGATGATTGTCATGCTTGCCATTATCTAACAAGTTACCAGGCTTTGACGAGAGTTGGCCCGCTCTGGCACCTGAGGAACGAGATGGCGAGAAATGGTCTACAGTACTCAATAAGTACCATGTCATAGATGCGGACGAACCGATTCCGGGGGGCGGGTCTGGCATTCGCCGTTTGAGCAGTTGTGTCATCCGATTACTGCGGTATATATAACCCTACATGGGATGATCGTATGTTAATGTGCTCCTTAGGAAGCGCAATTTTAGGGCGCTCTCGAACCGCTTGCTCGAAGCACTTTATTCTGACCGGAGTGCTGAAGTTGTCTCTGCAGAAATAACGGAGATGGTTGGCTTTGAGGAGATCGACCTTGCTATGGACATAATCAGAAGCCGGGCTGACGTCGCTAGAGAGGTATGACACTGTCTAGCTTCTCATGACAAGAGTAACCTAGCATACCTCGCAGCTATCAGCACTTCGAGACCAATCCGGGCCGAGTCAGACAAAACCTGTGCATGCCTTGGCCCAAGAAGATGCACGGTTCAGGATGGCAAAAAGCCTCCAAGAAAATGCCGCGCGGCCTCTCTTTTCTGACAAGACTATGGCATGTTTGCGTATTATCTTATAGTCTCCAATTTTATATCAGTACTTCATCTAGGCGCCAGAGGTCGAATCACTTCCCCATGTATACTCGAGCACACCTACGGGGCAAGGAAACGTCTTGTCACAGTTTGGTAGCAAGTATATGTTACCTATGGGTACTGTGCGCAATATGCATGAGGTAGTTGATTACGTTTGATGAATGAGGTCAAACAAACTAATCGTTGGGACATATAGGATTACGAGGAGGTGATTATTCCACCTTCAAAAGTCATGTCTCCAAAAGCGGCGGAGCGACTCTTACCCGTAGAAGAACTAGGTCCATTGGCAAGGGAATCTTTTCCAGTAATTATCACAATCTCACATCCAATTCCCTGCGTTTGCCGCTCAAAAGAACACCGATAGGGCTACAGAGCGTTGAACAGAATACAGTCCATCATATATCCGACCGCTTATGGCTCAAATGAGAATCTCCTTGTTTGCGGTATCTTACGTCCCATTGTTATGTACTGCAACTAATCTGATATAGAAATATATTCCAGCACCGACTGGCGCTGTGAGTAAACGATCAACTAAAAATTTGCTCGCGTGACTTCGGTTCAGGGGAAGACGGACGTGGCCATGTTGGCTATCCTCAGAGTGATTGACCAGCATCGCTCGGATACCCCACCAGTTGGTGATATGAAGGTGCATTTGAAATCGACGATCAATCGTGGTGCTTTCAAAATTATCTATGTGTGAGTTGCCATCATATAACGTTATTGCATGTTTCATGTGCCGTCATGTTTTGAACTCTAGCGCTCCTATGAAAGCTCTCGCCTCAGAAATAGTGCGCAAGCTCGGAAAAAGATTGAGCTGGTTATCTATCCAAGTCCGGGAGTTAACTGGTATGTTTACACAATAAAGAAACTAATAGTGCATCCTGATTTCCTATCTATGTCAGGTGATATGCAGATGACGAAAACAGAAATAGCGCAAACACAGATTATTGTGACGACACCGGAAAAATGGGATGTTGTTACGAGGAAACCTACGGGTGAAGGAGAGTTGGCTTCTGTAAGCACATTATTACTTGCTTCTCTGGAAAATGCTGGTTATAAGCGTTCTTCAGGCATTAAAATTGCTTATAATAGATGAAGTACACTTGCTTAACGAGGAACGTGGAGCTGTCATAGAGACTATCGTAGCTCGAACTTTGCGGCAGGTTAGTCTTCACTTTGACACATATCTGACAAGGATGTACTAGCGAGGTCTAGGTCGAGTCTAGCCAATCAGTAATTCGAATAGTTGGTCTCAGTGCCACCCTTCCCAATTACATTGATGTCGCTGAATTTTTATCGTAAGTTTGTAGCATGAACGGAAGCAAGAGCTAACTTGAGCATCTCCAGCGTTTCGAGATACAAAGGCCTGTTCTATTTCGACGCCTCATTTAGGCCGGTTCCTCTTGAACAACACTTCCTCGGAATAAAGGGGAAATCAGGGGGTGCACAATCCAAGAAGAACCTAGATCGCGTGACGTTCCTGAAAGTCTCTGAACTTGTTGCTCACGGACACCAAGTAATGGTTTTTGTTCATGCAAGGAAAGAGACCGTAAAGGCTGCTATGGCTCTTAAGGAAGCTGCCATAGTCGAAGGGAATAGCGAAGATTTTAGCTGCGAGAACCACCCCCAATGGAATATATTTAGAAGGTCGATAGGGGAAAGCAGGAATAAAGAGATGAAACAGCTTTTCGACACTGGTTTTGGCATCCATCATGCAGGCATGTTGAGATCTGACAGAAACATGATGGAGAGGATGTTCGAGGCGAGAGCCATAAAGGTACGGCACTCGATCAAAATCTACCGTTATCAAGACGACTCGTCATTTTTAGGTACTCTGCTGCACTGCGACCCTCGCCTGGGGCGTTAATTTACCCGCTCATGCTGGTATGTCAGCCTGCAAACTCCCACTGGTTGGCTCACCATCGTGCAGTAATCATCAAGGGGACCCAGGTCTATGATAGCTCTAAGGGTTCTTTCGTCGACTTGTCGGTTCTCGATGTTTTACAAGTGTTTGGAAGGGCTGGTCGCCCAGGTCTCGAGTCTAGTGGCCAAGGATACATTTGCACCACGGAAGATAAACTTTCATACTACTTGGACGCCATGACTTCGCAGGTTCGAATTATGTTACTCTGGTTCGTGAGATTCTGATCTATTCTACAGATCCCCATTGAGTCGCAGTACGTGCCGTACCTTCGACGAGGTTCTGGAGCAACATTGATGGTGTTTTCAGATTCCAAGGCGGTTTGGTTGATTCCCTCAATGCTGAAATATCTTTGGGCACTGTGGATAATATCCAAGATGCTGTGCGATGGTTGGGTTATACTTACCTTTTCGTCCGGATGCGAAAAAATCCGTTTATATATGGTTAGTTGTTAACCGCCGTTGATAGATGCTTGGCATTGATGAGTGAATTAGGGATTGCACGAGATGCAACGAGGGATGACCCGCAGCTCGGTAGCAAGAGACACGAACTGGTTACGTTTGCCGCAAAGAAGCTATCGGACGCCCGTATGATAACCTTTGACAGTGGTACAGGAGCTCTCGTCGCTACCGACTTGGGTAGAATTGCTGCAAGATACTACATTCGCTGTAGCTCGGTTGAGATTTTTAACCGTCTATTTCGTCCCAAAATGACGGAAGCTGATGTTCTGGGCATGTTGAGCATGAGCACTGAAGTAAGCATGATCAAGCGACTGATTCCTCTTCGCCCTTTCACACGCAGATTCAGTTTGACCAGATACAAGTCCGCGAATCCGAAATGGCAGAATTAGAGCAAATCGCAGAGCGGGTTCCTTGTGACGTAAAAGTATAGTCAAGCTACTTTATGTTAACCAATTAGCAACTCACGTTATTGTAGGGTGGCGCAGACACGACACAGGGCAAAGTCAATATCCTGATGCAAGGATCCATCTCGAGAGAGACGGTTGAGGATTTCGCTTTGGTCTCAGACATGACGTATGCCATGCAAAATGGAGGGCGTATCGTTCGCGCTCTTCTCGAAATAGCTATTAGTAAGAAATGGGCTAACGTCTCAGCAGTGTTGATGGGGATGAGTAAGGCTTTTGAAAAGCGTTTATGGCCATTTGACCAACCGTTAAAGCAATTCAACTTGAGACCAGAAACTCTCTATCATTTGCAGGAGTGGGCAGACGAGTGGACACCTACCCAGCTGTCCGCTCTCGATGCTGCTGCATTAGGGAGCCTCATCCATCTAAACGAACGCCATGGCAAGGCCCTTCTGGACTCCGCCAAGCAGTTTCCTGCGATTCAGATTAGCTATAAATTGCGACCCCTCGGTTCCGACATACTCAAGATTGAAATTTGTGTGAACCGGGCATTCACCTGGAGTGACAAGATTCACGGTAGCATGGAGCCCTTCTGGCTCTGGGTGGAGGACCATGAAGGCCAGGTCATTCTCCAACTTGCTCAACTATTACTTCGCCAGGCCACAGATGTGATAAATGTTGATTTCATACTCCCCATTCCCAATGGCATGCCTCCGCCTTATTTCACGATACGTTATGTTTTCGGTCGATGGATGGGCGCCGAAGACGAGATCTCTGTCTCTCTGGAACCACTCGTTATGCCTATGTCAGCATCCTCATTTAGTCCCTTATTGGACTTACCTTTGTTACCTATATCGGCTACCAAGACTCTTTCGGCAGCAAAAATATTTTCGGGAAGGTACAATCACTTCAATGCGATGCAGACGCAAGCGTACTGGAGTCTCGTAAACACAAAATGTCATGTACTTCTAGCTGGTCCTAGTGGTGGTGGAAAATCAACACTGGCGCACTTGGTTGTTTGGTACGTTCATCATATTTTCCTGAGAATCTGACTAGAGCTGTGTGCCTAGGATGGCCACCTTGCAGTCGAGAGAAGCTTGGATCATCGTTATTACCCCTACACAGTCTCTGGTGACAGAAACTTTATCTGAACTTAAGGCTGCTTCCCTGGATACTGACGTGTCAGTGGAACACGCGGTCACCACCAATGCATTAGACAGATCCCAAGGCAAAATTATTCGAGTACTCACCGCTACACACCTCCTTGAATCCATCTCGAACCTAGCTCCTACCAAACCAATTCTGGGTTTAGACCTGGTAGTTTGCGAGAATCTAGAGATGTTGGATTCAACTTATGAACTTGCTGTTTCTTTACTTCGACACGCAACGCAATTGTCTCCAACGCGATTCATGGGCCTTTCCAGCTCTCTTAACGATGTATCCGACCTCGCCAACTGGCTTGGAGTCGAACCATCCGGTTTGCACAGCTTTCGTCCCAGAGACAGAGACCAGTCACTTGTATCCATCATCCAAGCTTTCACGGTACCTCAGTCTGCGGCGTTATTCAAGGCAATGACAAAGCCGGCGTACATGGCTATACGCAGAGCATCACAAGCCGAAAATGCATTGGTTTTCGTTCCCTCTCGTGGGCAATGTAGACCAGTCGCACTCAATCTTCTTACACAATGTGCCTTAGAAGCGGAAACGGAGCATGGCTTTCTCCCTCCCGAGGTTCCCCCAGATCATCTGGAGGACTATTTAGCTCGACTGCAGGACTCTTCTTTGGCCGACTTTGTTTCAAACGGCGTTGGTTTTTTTTATGGAGGTTTGCGTAAAAATGACAGGAATGTCATGCTGGAAATGTACGCAGAAGGCATCATTCGCGTGCTTATTGTTCCCCGGGACTCTTGTTGGATGCTACCGGCACGGGCAGCTCTGGTAGTTGTTATGGGTACTCAATATTTACAGATTAAGGCTGACGGATCTGACCGTCAATTGCACGACTACCCACTGATCGATCTTGTTAGAATGCAAAGCAGGGCGGTACGATACGGCGGATCGGGTCACTTCTATCTGTTCTGTCAAGCAGAAGCAAAAGACACCTTCACTCGCTTCTTGAACGAAGGACTCCCTCTCGAGTCCCAACTTCTAGAAAATGATGTTCTAGCCTTGTGGTGCAGCGTTCAGAAAAAACGCTTTCAGAGGTTGAAAGAGCAGGATATCCTAGATGTGTTGTCTTTCACTTTTCTCGCGCGGCGCATAGCAGAGAACCCCACGTACTACGACTGCGCAAGAGGATTCCAAAACCAAAGATTATCTAGATTCGTTGATGAAGTGTTAGTTAGCGGGGACTGACTTGACAACATCTTTAACAGTATAGAACGAAGATTACTCGACCCTCGATACATGTGCTCTATGATTGTATATATATCAGGTTCATTGTATATACTTCTTGAGACCTTGCAATCTTTCTGCAGCCTTTTTGAGCGTTTCTAGATCCTTGCAGAAGGCAAAGCGGGCGAAGATTTCTCCAATTTTTGCATGTTCTTCGCAATAAAACTAACTGGAGATCAGATACATATCACTGATACATAGTGATGATTACCTCGCTAACTGGGATGGAAGAGACTCCTATCTCTAGTGCAATGAACCAGCAAGCTCTGCAGATAACTTAGATCCATTGAGAATACATCTTAATTGAAACGTACTTAAAGTCTCGGCCTCTTCCTAGAACGTTTTCAGGAAATGGATATTCTTCTGGAAAGTTGACGTTGGAAACATCCTGGGCGGATGTCAATTGATATTGGCGGACTGAACATGGCATCATACCAATAACACAAAATAACTGCCCTCAGGTAAGGTGTATTTCAGACCCAGGCGATCGAAGGCATCGGTGAGGATCGCGCGTCTCTCGGCATACTGCTGCGTTTGAAGTTCAAAAAACTTCCGCTCCTTCGCCTGCTCGAGTCCCGCTGCTGCAGCTTCTTGTAATGGAGAGTTGGTACAGAATACGATGCGCGTAGTTGCTGCCAGTGTAGGCTGGATGATTGATTTAGGGCCGATCAACCAGCCTACACGCCATCCAGTAGCCGCAAAAGCCTCTGCACAAGTACAATGGTGAGCCTAAGCAGAAGAATAGTCCTCTGAGACCTACTGCCGGCTGACCCGACTGTTACAGTCCGGTCCCACATTCCCGGAAGTGTTGCAATACGTACGTGCTCCTTCTGATCGAATACAAGACAGTCATACTGTAAAACGGTTAGCACTGAAGACTTGGCGAGGAGTTGTTAACACACTACTTCATCGGCCATCACTAGCAGGTTAAATTCTTTGGCTAAAGCAGCTATGGACTCGAGCTCTAGTCTTGTGAATACTTTCCCTACTGGATTATGAGGTGTGTTGACAATTATCATTTTAGTGTGTTGCGAGATGGCTCGGCTGTGTTGTGCTGATTGAGACCTACGCTGCGAAGTGTATCGGCGTTTCTTACCGTAGTTCGTCAAAATCAATCTTCCAGTCGTTGCTGGTGGAAGCTCCTTTGGCGTTCTTGGGTGGGTGCAAGGGCACGTAAACAGGCTTGCCTCCGTTGAACGTGACTGAGGGAAGATATTGATCAAAGAAAGGTTCAAACATAATAACTTCATCGCCGTGCTCCAAAAAAGCTGTGAAGACGGAATATTGTCCTAGGCACAAGATAATAAACTTGAAGATGAAAGATTTGGCTTGGGATTTCTGACCTTCATTAGCACCGCTCGTAACAATGATCTCAGATTCAACATCTAGATTTCTACTAAATAATGGATCGTAGAAGCGCTTGATAGCTTCCCTCAGACGGATGCGTCCTCTGGGATGTGAATAATGGTTTGGCGCGACTGTATGTAACGCCTCTTCCGCTGCGTCTATTACCCATTTGGGTGGTAGAAAATTCATATACCCTTGGCCTAAGTTTATACAGTCGGAAGGTAGATTAGCAACACTATGATAGCAGAAGATCAGGGTTGAATTATCGAGAATAGGTCTATCAGCTACTTGTAGATTGACCAGACGTCTTCATATAGAGCTCGACCCTCTTTCAATCTAGAGGAGTAGGGAATACTGCCGGTTTCGTTTGTGAGCGACATTGCGCGTGATTGGGTGAGAGACGGAAGATATCTGAATCTAGTAAGGTGGTAGGGAGCAGTTCGTAAATTTGATAACACTTTGAAAAGTGCCATGTCCGAATACCGATCCGACCCGTGCAACCTGGGTATGATACATATATCAATATACCTTATCACTTGTCCACCAAATAAAACGTAATTAAACGACTCGGCTGCTACTACAATACTTAGGCTTAGGCTTGAGCTGCGAGTAATGGTACAAGGTAATGGTTAATTTTTTAAGTATAAGTGAGCGTCAGCCGCATCACGTGGCAATATCCCACGGTGTCACCCTTTTTCTGTGCTCATGCATTGAATTCTTTGTTGTTCATGGCTGATAGTACGGAAGGCGAAGGGCTACGCGATCTTGAGACTGTAGAAGAGTGAGCCTACCTTACACTGAATGAACTGAGTATTTATTCATGTCTCTAGGTCAGGTCAGCCTACCACCATAGCGGACACCTCCCACTGGCATGGCGGCACAAATGCACCCTCCAACGTCACAAATCACAACGACTACGATGATGGAGACGCTGGAGGACAAACTGAGGGAAGCTATGGGGATTTTGATGCCGATGAAGAGTTTGTATATCCAGGGGTTCCGAATCCCAATGCTGAGGGTACAGAAGACTTACCGCGCCAATCACACCCTCCTTCTCCAGCCCAACTGGAGTCTCTATATGCTGCTGCGGCTTCAGGAGACTTACCACTTCTGAAGCGACTATTTCGAAATGCTCTTGAAACCGGAGAAGTAGAGCCGTTTAGCCTTGCCAATCATGCTTCGTCTCGTACTGGGTTGACGGGTCTTCAAGTAGCTGCGAGTCGCGGCTACTTAGACATTGTTACCTGGCGTGAGCATTCCAATTGCACTCCAGCGTATTGTCTCTGATGTATCAACAGTGGTACAAGACTGCGGAGCAATGCCAGACTTGGAAGATAGAGAAGGCGAGGTCAGGTGCAGGCCTTTACAATTGTTTTCTCTGCTGAAAAATTCCCGAGTTAGACTGCTCTCCATAAAGCTGCCCATCAAGGCCACATCGCCGTTGTAAAATATCTGCTACCCGACCGGGCAGATGTGCATGCTCGTGATGCTGATGGGTGGACAGCGCTGCACAACGCTTGCTCTAAAGTCAGTAGTTGAGGTTTCTTAAAACACGCCATTCATACTGGTATCAGGGTTATCTTGATATTGTGAGGTGGTTATGCGAACACGGTGGTGCTGCGTCCACGCATGGCGTAAGAGGGGTTGATACTCGAAGCAAAGGTGGCTGGACGCCTTTGAGTAAGAATAAAACTTTGGTACATCGGTGTCTCTGAATACATATATAGTGAATGCGGCTTCGAAGGGCCACCTACCTGTGGTATTGTATCTTTTGTCAAAGCAGTCCGCTAATCCTCTAGTCCGAAATAACTGGGGCGAAACGGCTTACGATGTCGCCGCTGCCGTGTTCGAAGTCTGGATTTGTGAGGTATGAATATTATCTAGACTCAGAAACACGGTTTTCATTATCTCAACAGGTTCTTCAACAAGCGGAGGCTGATCGCTGGCATGGAACAACAATTCCATACAACCCACTTGCTGTGCACACCACAGTACCTCTCGTTCTGTTCGAAAATCAGAGACTCGATACACGGCTCAAGACTGTCGCTGTGTCGGGAGGTCGGCCGAAGTTTTCCTCTTCAGGGCTGGGGAAACGTGACCGTCGCCCGCCCTTTGAGCTCAGATTGCCTACGATAGATGTGGAGACTGGTACACGAGAGGTATCTACATGGCCCAGTGGTCTCCAGTTGCCTCTACGTATGACCCCGTGGGCTCTTCCTAAACCCGAAGCATTAGAACGGCTACGCGGCGGTCCTGAGAGGAGTCACTTTTGGCTGTATGACAAATAGCTCATCCGTTCGGATATCTTTACTAATGCAGAATCAGATCTGACTGGTCGTTGGATGTCACTCACCCTGCTGTAGATGCGGGGGAAGGATGGCAATATGCTCATTCCTTCACTGACCGGGATGATCAATGGACTGCTGATAAACCTCCACAGTTGGAACGTATATTAACAGGTGTTAGTGTGGCACCATTGGGATTATTCGATTCACCGGTACGGAACGCTTCCAGCAGTATTAACCGGCCCCCCCAGACATGGGTACGGCGTAGACGATGGGTGCGTGTTATGCGACGAAGGCTCGATATTCCTCCTCTTCCTTTCCTTGAGCCAGATGGCTCCATGTATCATCTGGACCACGACGGATCCCTCGTCCCATATGCTGAGGATGAAGCGAACGAGCGTGACAACGAGGGTCAAGAGCTTGGGTCCATGACCTCAAAATTTTCATTTTCTGCCCAGGATTATGTAGCACGTGCGCGATATCTCGCGGGCAAGCAATCTCAATCTGTTGAAAACGATAGTACCTCCATACACCCTGCTGAGGCACGACGTATCATCGCAGCTCTCGAGCGTGCAACTACCGAACTGCGGCAAGGGATTCTTGGTCCGTGGGTCAAGGGAACAAATATTATGACTTTTCTGATCGATTGAAATAGGAGATGATAATGCTGAACGTAAGACTCAGGCTGAGGTCTTGTTGAATGCCTATAGTAGAGATTTAGAGCGTCGACGACTTGCTGCCGGTGCACAAGGCATAGTTCTTTCGGGTTATGGCAAGTCCTTTGAGGCTAGCAATATATGATTACTTAGCATTGTTTACAGACGATGGTTCCGACGATGATGAGGAGGAAGAATTCCATTATCCAGGGGCTCATCAAATAGAGACGCCACGACCAGCGTCGAGGTTGTCTACTACTACCGACTACTTTAGTCGACCGCCAGTGTCTCGTGCGCCTACCGACCTTACTCCTCAGTTGTCCCAGGCTCCAGACTTTCGTGTCCCAACCCACGAGGCACCTCAAAAATCGCTTGCACCCAGATGGACGCCTCCCACACCACATCAGCTTCATCGACAATGGGAAAGGGATGAAGCAGCACACAATTGCAGGGATTGTCAGCGACGTTTCAATTTTTTGATCCGGCGGGTAAGCTTTCACATCTACGGTTGAACGACGATTGAATATCTCCCAGCATGTAGGTCCCTCCTTCGATAGTCGTCATATGAGACGAAACTGAGAACCCAATATAGCATTGTCGGAAATGCGGTCGCATTTTTTGTGATCGCTGCTCCTCGTATCGGATATTACTCGACCCCACTGATATAGTCCACGATCCCGCATTCCCTGAATCCCAGGCTTCAGCAAGCTCACAACGAGTCTGTCAAAGCTGTTACGACGAAGTAAATGCTAGTGTTCCAAGCAGACTTATGGGATCGAGAACACTATCCATGGAACGAATAGTCATTGATCAAGCGCGTCTCACAGTCCCTGGGCACATCGCTCGCACACAATCTAGTTCACAGCTAAGCGATCTTGCTGAGTCCGTCAAGAGTTTACATAAACCGGTCGTCGACTGACCGCCCTCAGGTGTCCAGTTTGCAACAAAAATCTTGATGAATTTGGTTCTGCAGAAGAGCAAGAGGCTCATGTCAAGGGATGTCTAGAGGGTAATTCGGGAACACCTCAAACTGCGAAATATCTAGTCTATCGTTTACCTGGAGAAAGCCCACTAGTAGGCGTAGAGTGTATGTGAAACTTCATAGCATGCATCGTATCGCTTACGATTCAATAGGTGTTATATGCTTAGAAGAATTTGTCAAAGGTGAATCATATATGTTGCGAAAGATCAGCTGGTTGATCATCCTGCTGCTCAGATTCTATCATCGCTCGCCTGAGCTGCTTTTGCAGCTTTCATAATGGTACGTTTGCTAACAAATCCATCAGAATTTTCTGCTTAGAAGTTGGCAAAGCATGTTTATCATCGTGGCTTCATCGTGGCAAGAGTTGTCCGGTTCACGCTCGATGAGATACTCCCTTTCTAATTGCTAGATTTGCATATCTGTTATTGGTACTAGTCACCATCACTACGAGGCTCATAGAATGTGTTGTAATAACTCCTGCTCGTATCTACGCGAATGATATCGGAGAGATCTTCAGCGTCTGGTTCAATTATATCTTGACCCTTCCGGCCGTCGTCCTGATCATCTTCAAACCAAGATGCTGGGTCGTCGTCGCTATCGCTTTCATCGTCGTCCTCCAAATCTGATTCAGTGGGCTTATGGTTCCTGCGAAGCATAACTGATATATATATATATATATTATTCACGGCCAGGATACTCACATAAAAGCCCATATCCGTGCTTCCATCTCTTCTTTACTTAATACTTCTCCTTTGACTGTCAGTCCAAGACGTCGTTTCTTATCCATACTCTGCTGGATCTTCTGTTTCTCTCTTAGATGAGCCTGTTGCTCAAGATTGATAGCTTCTTGTAAAGTCATCGTGCCGGGACCTGCATTTCCTGATACCGGCGACTGGAAAGGCTTTAGTGCTAAGAGTATGGATCTAGATAAACGCGGTGCGTACAAATCTGTAAAGGGCTCTACGTTTCGCTTCTATTGATCGGCTCGTCGGTGGCTCTTGTGTCGAGTCGACGCTCATATCGTTTTCTCCCTTGATATTTGTATTTTTAAGGGAGGCATTAATCGTTTCCATGCCCTCCAATTCCACCAAACGAGCCTCCACTTTTGCTTGCTCAGCCGAGACTCTGTCAACGTAAGTTGATGTAGACGCTCCTCTACATGTGAAATGGCTTTGGAATTAGACAAGTATAGTCTGTTGATGATAAAGCGTACGGCGATAATAGCACCCTCGCATTCAACGAATGCAAATCTTGCAGCTCCCTTAACGTCATTTCTTCAATTCGTTTCTTTTGCTTAGGAGCGGGCCTGAATCCAGCTGGAATGGACTGTCTCTGGCGATGCATTGGAGTAGAAAAGGGGGGTGGGGAAGAACGATTGTTCATTGAGTGATATGGAATGTGTAGTCAATACAATTGCCTTATTTGGTCACGGAAGATTTAGTTCATATATGGATACAATGCTACTACAGAAGGTTTTGTGAAGCTCGCAGGCGAGTGGCCCACTTTCTCATGCACAATCACGGGAAATCATTGTGTAGCAGTTCATGAAAACATGTCTCCCTGGCAGAGGCATGAGCGGCGTCATGTAGCGAGAATATTGAGCATACCATTCCGGGGGGCATAAACTCATCGTTATCTGGCTCTCCTGATGTAGGGCCTCCTCTCCCCCTTGATGGACCATTGAACCCATATCTACCGGCAAAAGGTCGAGGCCCTATCGGGTCGAAGCGTGCACCAGGGGGCGCACCCAATGGAGGAAGATAACCGTCTCCGCCCCATGGCCCTCTATTGCCGAAGGGGCTTTGCCCCCTTCCTGCACCAAAAATCGGATGATCTGGGCCAACGAACATCCCATCCCCCCCACTCTGCGGGAAGAGGGGAGCAGGTGCAAAAGGGTTGATAGGGATAGGATCAAGATCAGACCTACCAACGGACAAGGGATTCTGGGGAGTAACTTGAGGTCGTTGGTTGTGCGGTTGGCTAGGGGCATATGGACTTTGTGGTTGAGGGCGCGCAGGAGGGGGTCCTTGAAATTGTGATTGGCTGGGGACTGCTGCGGATACTTCTTCCGTGTACCCATCTTTCCGTAGATTGGGGAGCAATTTCTGCAAAACTTGTATTTTAACTTGTGAAGTAAGGTCTAAGACTCGATTAGATGAGATGAAGCCATGAACAAGAGGTTGTCTTCCATTGAGGCTAGAAGAACAGTCATGGGGAAAGAAAGACGGCGAGGTAAAGTCATTTGTAGATACGTCGAGAGTAGTTACTTTATCGCTCTATGATCGTGATCAGTCCAGTGCATTGGGATGTGGCCAAGTGACATGTACCTCGATGGCAATTGCGTTGACAAGGGTGCGGGAGCCTAATTTCGATAATTTAACGAGATAAATGAGACTGCTCTGTTCGTGTTTGTATTTAAAGGTGTAATTCCCTGGCCCATTCTTATTCCAACCTTCGGGAAGGACGTTGGTATGTAATGAGCTAGTCGATGTTTCATCGGTAGCTATTAAACGAAAGGCTACCGCAGAAAATATCGTATGTACGAGAGCCGCAAGAGCATCCTGTTGAGATAGTAGAGTCCCCGATGCTGATGGTAGTAAGGTAGGAAGGAGAGAGATAAGCGCTGCAGGATCCAAAATCTCGCTGGTCATGTTCGATGTTTAACGATACTGTCGATGACTAATCAATTACCTGCCAAACTTCAGTACAAGTGAACAAATATGACCAAACAGGCTCTCTTTCTACTTCTAAGGCGGTTAATATGGCACGCAGGGACAGGTCGTATTCACCAGAGGCGTCAAATAAACGGGTAAGGCCATCTCATCGCTCTTCTCCTCGGTCTCCGTCGCCGACGAGGCGCAATTCCCAAAGGTCCAGCAATAGACCAAGGCATGACGACAGAGATCGAGATCGAGAGAGGACAAGAGACAGAGGAGATCGTTATTACGAGGAGAAATATCGTGACGATAGGCGACGCGACTCTCACAGGGACGATCGTCGGCGCTCCCGGTCTCGAGACCGCAGACCAACTCCTCGGTCCCAACTCCCTTCGGATAGTGTGCAAACACAACCTCCCGAAGATGAAAAAATGAACACGAGGAGAGCGAAATTAGAGGCCTGGAAAAAAGAGCGCGAAGCCAAGAAGGCGCTGGACGAGGCCAAGGCAAAAGCGATGGCTTTAGCTGGAAAATCTGTTCCGAGTGAGTTCTTGACTATTGACATGAACTTTATTTTTCGAAGCTTGACCCGCCACGTTGTATAGCTCATTCTACTCCTGCTGCGAAGCCAATCGGCCAGCTAAATCGTGTCGCTCTCGCCAATCTCGGGCTGAAAGGCCTGCCTGTGAAGCCAGAATTTTCCAATGTCACCAAGGGTTCCCTCGCTGCCTCTCTGGATGATTCCGTAGAAACAAAGCGGAAATTAGAGACTCTTGGTGATATGCCCGCTGTTGACATGACCATGAAAGAAGGAGGAGCAGGTGTTGGAGATCTTGAAGTTGATGACGAAGACGAAGAAGCGGACCGTATGGATCAGACACTCAAAACAAAGACTAAAAATGATATGGACGTTGATGAAGAAGACCTCGACCCTTTGGATGCATTCATGAGTGGTGTCAAAGAAGAAGTGACAAAGGTCAACTTGGAAGATATGAAAAGGATGGGAGGTGCTCCTGCCAGTCGTCCGCGGATACGGCTAGACGAACGTGCCGCTGAAGATGGCGCCGACGACGCTGATGAACCCGAGGTTCCGGATGAGCTGGATGCGACTGACCTTAATCCAGAAGATATTCTTGCACTCGCCGCTAAGAAGGCCAAGAAAAAAGAGATGGCTACTGTTGATCACTCTCGAATCAAATACGAACTGTTCCGCAAGGAGTTCTATATCCCACCACCTGATATTGCCTCTATGACTGAAGAAGAAGCCGAGCTAGTCCGATTGGAATTAGACGGTATCAAGATCCGCGGAATTGACTGCCCGCGACCAGTCACAAAATGGAGTCATTTTGGACTCCCCGCTAACTGGTTTGAATTCCCGATTCCTCGTGGATCGATCCAACTTATGTTTGGTTTTTAGTCTCGATGTCATAAAACGCCTAAACTATATTGCGCCAACCTCTATCCAAGCCCAGGCTATTCCAGCTATAATGTCTGGTCGTGATGTTATCGGTGTGGCGAAGACGGGCTCTGGCAAAACAATCGCGTTTCTTTTACCTCTCTTTCGTCACATCAAAGATCAGCGCCCTTTGGAGCAAATGGAAGGACCCATGGCTATTGTCATGACTCCCACCCGTGAGTTAGCTGTTCAGATCCACAAGGACTGTAAACCATTTTTAAAGGTCATGAATCTCAGAGTATGTTCTCCAACCTGGCTTTGAAATGATTTGGATATTCAAATTTCTTTGCCCTAGGCTGTCTGTGCGTATGGAGGTTCACCAATAAAAGATCAGATCGCAGAATTGAAAAAGGGTGCAGAGATCATTGTTTGCACTCCTGGTCGAATGATTGACCTTCTGACTGCTAATTCTGGCCGCGTCACTAACCTTAAACGCGTAACTTATGTTGTTCTTGACGAAGCGGATCGTATGTTTGACATGGGTTTCGAGCCTCAAGTTATGAAGATAATTAACAACATTAGGCCTGATAGGCAGACAGTTCTTTTCTCTGCTACTTTTCCTAAACAGATGGACTCTTTGGCTAGGAAAATTCTGCGTAAGCCTCTCGAAATCACCGTCGGTGGTCGCTCGGTAGTAGCTGCAGAAATCGAACAAATCGTCGAAGTACGCATCGAAGACACGAAGTTCAACCGTTTACTTGAGATACTTGGTCAAATGTACAATGAGGACCCCGAATGTAGGACCTTGGTCTTTGTCGACAGACAAGAAGCTGCCGATAATTTACTGCGTGAGTTGATGCGAAAGGGTTACTTGTGTATGTCTCTGCATGGCGGCAAAGATCAGGTCGACCGGGATTCCACAATCGCGGATTTCAAATCGGGTGTTGTGCCAATTGTCATTGCAACATCTGTGGCCGCGCGTGGTCTGGACGTGAAGCAGTTGAAGCTTGTCATTAACTACGATGCTCCTAATCATATGGAGGACTATGTTCACCGCGCTGGTAGAACTGGTCGAGCTGGGAATAAGGGAACTTGTGTCACATTTATCACGCCTGAGCAGGAGCGCTATTCAGTTGATATATACCGCGCACTCAAAGCCAGTAATGCGACTGTCTCGCAGGAGCTCGAGGACTTAGCCAACGGTGCGTGCTCTTAAACTTATGGTATTGAGCGGTGATAAACCGGAAGATAAACAGGATTCCTTGAAAAAGTCAAGACAGGCAAAGCTCAAGCAGCCGGGTCTGGTTTCGGTGGTAAAGGCTTGGACAGGTTAGACAAAGAAAGGGACGCAAAAGAGAAGGCGGAACGCAAAGCGTATGGAGAGCCGGGAATAGACGAGGAGAAAGCAACAGCCTCTGAAGAGATGACAGCGAAGGCTACTGCAGCTGCTACGGACGATATGTCTTTCGGGTCCTTCAAAGTGGAAATCAAGCGTGGACCAGCGCCGGATTCCTCGAAGGGGCTTCTTGGTGTTGGTGGCGCAGTTGCTGCTGCACGACGCCTCGCACATGCCAAGGAAGAGGAAAAACTCCAAGCTCAGATGCGTGCCGCAGAGGAAGCCGCTGCTCGAGCAGGGAAAGATACGGCCGTCCACAAGCAAGCTTTAAGCGTTGTGGCTAAACTCAATGCGCAGATGAGAGCACATAAGCTCGTTTTGCAATCCCAGCTCCAAGCAGCAGCAGAAGACCCTACCGGACGAAAGGCAAACCCGGATTCGACGGACTTCCATGCCATCATTCCTATCAATGACTATCCACAAAAAGCTCGTTGGCGTGTCACTAATAAGGAGACTATGGTTCAGGTATGAGCTAAACATTCTCGTTGTAATCAAAAAGTTAAGGCATACATAGCTCATCGACATGACTGGTGCTTCGGTAACTAATAAAGGTTTGTTTAGCCAGAGTGCTAGTTGGCTAAGTACTCATTATCGAATTCCAGGCATCTATTATGAGCCCGGAAAAGAGCCGCCGTTTGATGGGCCTCCGAAATTGCACTTGCTTGTCGAGTCAAACGAAGAGTTCCGCGTATGTCATCTCCTGTATCTGTCAATGTAGGCACTGAATTCTCCATTATAGGTGGAGCAAGCTGTCCGCGAAATCAAACGTCTACTGGTTGAAGCATCTGCCGCGGCACTTCAAGCCGAAATGCGTAACCCTACAGCAACATCTGGAAGATATAGTGTTTTATGAATAATTCCTAACTGATTGTCCCTGCGCGACTTACGACGATCAACCCGACATGCAATCATACTCGAGTTATCGTATTTGTATCACACAAGCAATTGAAATTAATCAACTATAGTTAGACTATATTAGACTATCGATTGAGTCCGAAACTTGTGGCTTTGGGGTTTGTAGCAGTAGTATATTTGGAATCTTTTGTTCTCCTCTCCACCTCCTCTACTTTAGATTCCACCTCCCGTACTGCTCCATCAATCCACTGTAGGCTTTCCAAGTGACTGCTTAGGATCTGGGCGATCTGACCCATAGGATCCTCAGCAGCAGAGGTAGAATCGTTGGATTTTGACGACATAACATTCACAGACTCTATCATTTGAGTCAAAGAATCAGAGAGGTCATCAAGGTGAATGTGTAGATCCGTAGCAAGCATGTAACTTCAAAAACTTCAATGCAAGAAAAATATGCAACTAGTAGGATATCACTTACTTTTTATCGCGCTCGGTGTCAGCAGGTCCAGTGTCAAGTGCTCTCAAGCTTCCTCCCTGAGTGCCAATCATCTCCTGTGTAACCTTTTCATAAGCATCCAAGGTAGAAGCAAGTTCCTTCTGTTGCTGTTCTATGTGATCTAGTGACTGATCAATGTCACTTTGATCTCTTTCGGCACTCAGGACGTGGCTATAGAGTGTAGACAACTAGTCGAGTGAGATGCGATCCCTTTACAAGGTTTTGAGCTTTCAAACGACATACGTTATTACCATTCTCTATAAGCGCACGATCCCATACTGCCACTTCGCTAGCAAATTTATTGAATTCCCGTACATGAGCCTCCAGCTCTGTCGACCATTTATTAACGATCTCTTCAATTGTTTTACCTCTCAACATTGAGGGCGGTGCCACTGCTACAGCCAACGTGGCAGGGGCTTGATTGCTCGACACTGCAAATACTTGAATCAAGCCGCGAAACAGTTTCTCATGAACTCACCATTAACACCAGCGGGTTTAGTTAGCCCGAGGGAAAACGGAGAAGCGGGGGCACCTGTAGTAGCACCAGCGTCTTTCTTTTCTTCCGTTAGCTTTGTACCAAACAAGTTCAATGCAGGAGCGGGCGTCGGCGCTAAGCAAGCTTACTTTAGACTGCTCTTCGTGATCAAGAGGCGAGCCATAACTTACCACCATCCTTTTCCCCTTTCAAACCCAGACTCAAATTGGAGGACGTAGCAGTAGGTGCAACAGTGTTCGCTACAAGATAAATCAGCCTTAAGCAAGGTTGCAGGGGTATCCTACATACTAACAGTGGATGTTGATGTCCCTAGGCCACTTGAAGTCCCAAAAAGGCTCCCGCCAAAAAGGTTGGTTGATGGTGTAGCCGCCCCGGAAGTAGAGTCTGCTGCTTTAGCAGGTTGTCCAAATAGCCCTCCTCCACCAACAGGAGCTGCTGCTGCCGGATTGCCTATAGTCTATAATGAGAAAGGTCATAAGGTCATGTTAATTAGCTAACCATTTGATGTGCTCGCTTGTTGTCCAAACACTATAACCTGGTTATCATATGAGATACATATGAGAAAACCACCTACAACTCGCTCCCGTAGGTTTAGGCGCATTCGTAGCATTTTGATCCGCCGGTTTTTGGGTTAAAGATCCACCAAATACAATGTTCGATGAAGTGGCGCCATGACCAGCAGAAGCGGCGCCTGCGTTGCCGGAAAGGCTCGGAACAGCTGCTCCTGCTGACATATTGCCAGTTGAACCAAAGATGTTGGTGCTCGGTGGTATTGATCCCCCTCCAAACAAACCGGTTGTGTTTGAGTTAGTTTCCCCAGAGCTTCCGGTGTTTTGCGCTCCTCCGAATAGCCCACCGCTATTTGGTGGCTTAGCTGCAAAGTATTATGAAAATCCAGGCAGGCAAACAGCAAATTAACGCATACTCCCAAAGAGGCTCGGCTGATTGGTAGGCGTGTTGGACGGCCCACTCGCTGTGGAATTGCTCCCTCCAAAAAGCCCTCCAGAGGTGCCAGCCGTAGTCCCAAACGTGCTCATAATCTGTGAAAATGGTGTATAACAAGAGCGTCTGATTGTTGTGACACGCTTGTCTTGTCACGACAGTCTAACTTACAAAGATGGGCATCTTCTTGTTGAATTCATGGATACAGACACTCATCACCACGATTCTGCCGTCGAGCCATCCAGTATACTCGCCTCGTATGAAATGTCACCTATTCCAGATTACCCGTTGACCACATACATACAGACAGGAAAGCTATTACCTGTCAGATGTCTGGAATATTTATGTGCATCCACAGGTAATTGAGTTCTATAACTCCAGAGCTCGATACCTATCAGTAACGTCTACAATCAAGGGCTGGATATACTTTTACAGCAACCACCTCAAAGTCGTTGCTGATCAAGATGTTCGTGAACACAGTATACGTGAAATAGTCGACAAAACCACGTCCAATTATCCTCTACCCGATCTTGATGATGAGATGGAGGTGCAGCTGCTCGTCCAAACCAACACCGGAGCACAGGCCCTAACAAGTCTCTTGCTCATCATAAACCACAAGCACTGCGTGGCTTCGTATGATTTACAAGAGATCAAGGACAATAACGTGTTGAACCTAGATCCCAACACCCGTAAGCGCCAAAACCAACTTCAATTTACTATCTAACTACCGGCCGCAACTCCAGTCAATCGACGCAGACGACTTTATTGGAATTTCTTGTGGACTCACCCAGCTCACGTACCAGTACCTAAGCGAGCCTTATCGGATGCTTCTGACGCTTTGACTTGGTTTCTGGTAATGACCTCGGTTGTCAAGCATCTTTGATACTTAGCAGACAACAGACAGACAACCTTATATCTGGCTCCAATAGTCTGGCTCCGTTTTCGAAAACTGAATGTCAAGAGTTGTCAAGGGTTCTTCATCAATTATCTGGTTAGTGTAATTAGTATTATATGTGACCCTTTCCGCTTAGCGAATGATAGAGCCATGTAACGAGAGATCTGTCGCCAAAACTGTGTTCCTTGCATGGCTACTCCGTGAAGTTTGTAGCTTCAGAGACTCGGAACGCTACGGACAGCACACTCAAAAAGCTTCACTCACTATGAGACAAGCAAGGAAATTGCCCCCGCATAACTCGGCACCCCGACCGACCCTCATCTCCCCTGTTTTGAACTTCACAATCAACACGCTCTTCTTCGGCATACCACATTCCTACTATACCCACGTGAAGGTTTTGGCCATTTTCATCTTCCGAAGCACCCGTCTCAGAAAATCCTTCAGGTTTCCAGTGAATATCGCGGTCGTTTGGCGAACGTCCAGCAGAATTGGGAGAAGTATATTGAGAGGCTGGTGCGAGAGTATTCTCACTTTCTGCTCATCGTAAGTTGTTGCCTCAGGCAAGTGTTATCGAGTAAATCATCAGAGTAACAGTCTACTGTTCTACTTTCGTGCGTCTTCTCGGCTGTACCCTGTCCTGTGTCTGAGGAAATGCAGGGCTACCGTCGGCTTATTAGCAATTGATGAGATCAATGAACCTGCAAGAGTAGGTGCAACTATCTCTGCGCTTGCCTCCCTTGGTAGTATAACTGTAGGTGTGTTTTGCATCTGGAGGCACCAGGCAAACATCCGCACCGTCGACTCGGCAAGTCTTCTTGGCTCTCGATTTCTACTAGCCATATTTATGAAGTGTCCTTCCAGTTTACTTATATGCACAATATTCAACATGGTGTTCTGGGGCTCCGTGGTCACGCAATGCTCTTGAGCTTGCCACCTGTTCTCCTAGTTTGGGCCATTCTCTTGTTTACAATAGCAATTGGGGCCTACGCACTCCAAACTATGACCACGATTGATAAAACACACTCAGGCTCGCCCTGGATCATCATTGGAGCATTTGTTATACTACTCTTATTGGTCTTCGCGGCCCTCTTCGCTTTTTCCGTCATCTGGAAATTTCGACGGAATTTATGGCAAATCGGGCATCGGAAGACACCACGCGTGCTTGCATACCTAAATCCTGATTGGTGATATCTTTTGGCTTGATTTGCAGGTGTGTTGGACTTGTATGTACCTCCTGGTAATATCAGGCGTATGTATTGATTACTATATGGAACACAAAAGGGTATGCAATATAACAAAACAGATACTAGTCAGCATTTAGCACCAGAATGGATGCGCCTCCATCGTACGAGACTCGCTTTCGTGTCTTCACAATGAGATACCTACGGCCGACATGCTGGACATTTGTCAGCAAGCTTTTATCGTCGCGAAATGCACCAAGCGCAGAAGGTGCAATGACAACAGCTTCCCCGGTCTGT
The DNA here is from genome assembly GCA_900068965.1 of Calocybe gambosa. Classification (NCBI taxonomy): domain Eukaryota; kingdom Fungi; phylum Basidiomycota; class Agaricomycetes; order Agaricales; family Lyophyllaceae; genus Calocybe; species Calocybe gambosa. The sequence continues at coordinate 228,828 of CEMU01569263.1, forward strand.
CCATGTCACAACAGTGTTAGGGCGTAATAGTAAACAATTAGAAAAAACTGACCTGAAGTCTTACAACCTGGTCAAACACACCATCAACAGACTCAGAGAAATCAGCAGAAACATGTTTGATGACATGCTCCCACCATGAGGGGGATGAAAAGCGATGGAGAAAAACTACATTGCAAAGGTCAAGAAGTGTATTAGGCACTGTGGTGGGTTCTGACGGTAGAAGGGACAACAGTCAGTTGATTCTTAAGGTCGTCTATTGCATACTTACCCTGTGTGCTTATAATTATGCGCATTGACAAGTGTCTTTGTTGCCTAATTAGGCCCAAAAGGGTATTGGTCAGCCCAGTTGCTCGAGTTGCTGAAAGGTACTGACAAGAATATTAATATCAGATAAGTATGTATGAGAAGAGTGTCACTGACCTTGTGGGCTTCATCCAGTACTAAAACCTTCCCAGTGCCAACATCTGCTCTAACAAATTGTCTGGCTATGATATCAAAGATCCCACAGGCAGATGCAGGATCAATGAATGGATCCGACATGTCAATCACAGTTAATCTTCCTGCAGCAAACAGGGAAGGGCTGTGCTCTCTTTTTTGCCCCCTTGTGTTCAAAAAGGACATCAGCAGAGACATGCGTTGCTCTAAACCTGAAAGTTGGGCAGGATTAAAATTCTTCTTTTGCAATTCCAGCTGCTCCTTAAACATCTGGAAAGTATAACTTTCACCAAGTTCCCGCAGAATAGTCTACTCGACCGGTTAAGAGCTCAAAAAATAATTCCAGAAAAATGCTCCTTACAAGGACAATCTGCATATACAGTGGCATAGAGTCTGCCACACCGATAGCCATCATCGATAAGAATGCCTGAGCGTCTAGATCAGACTCTGAGAAAGTCAAAGGTTCGACTGTGACATGGTCGCCGAGAGGTTGATAAACAGAACGCATAGTGCTCAAGGATGACTTGGCCACAAAGATGCGGACATCAGGCAGGGTTGCCATGTTACTACTGCCTGGCACTGCAAGCCAAGCTATCTCACTAGGAAGTGAACTTGGACCACCTCCACTGAAGTGAAATACAAGACCTGATAGGGCCTTTTTCAAGGATCCTACTGATGAACAATTTGGCAAAAGCATGTTCTCCAGCATTACGGAGACAGTGTGCGACTTTCCAGAACCTGTTGTGAAACACTGTAAGGTATAGTTGTAACCTGTAAGATGGACCATACAACTAGCCTTGTACTCCACATACTAGGGCAGAGAATGGCGCATTCTAGATGGGGGACATTGGCAAGATTTTAGACTTGAATGTGAGTACCATACCGTATTAAGATACAAGCGGGGATCTTTGGGCGCAGTAGACACTGCTTTGGAACTGCAAAACATCATGATACAATGATTGTCATAGGATGATGGGACTTGCTGGATTGATCTCAACTGCCCTAGAAGACCATATTGGAAATTTCTGTGGGAATACATCCCCAATTCATACGCATCTCTTGTCACCATGGGTGCTGTGTCCAAGTCGTGGTTTTCTATATTAAGTCCGGGCACATTTCGTGCGCCATGGTCTAGCATATCTAGTTCTGACTAAATGGAAGAAGTTAGCAAGCAACTCAAGAAGTGTCAACGTGTTGCCTACAGAAGCGGTCGTATCAATGGCCATTGGGAACAGAGGGTTGAAACAGATGTAGATTAAGAAATCGACAAGGTAGGCTTTTTAATGGGCCAAAACCACGTTGTCAGACGCCTGTGCAGAATCAAGCTTAAACATGAGGCGTGTACTTTTATATAGTTTGCACGGAGGTTAAACGCTATCTGATTACCTGCTATTGAGACCTCAGACGGATCAAGATTCAAGACACTCCGATTGTAAAAGGGTAGCATTAATTATGTAACGTAATGAAAATTATTCCCGTCAGCCATGCCACTTTTCGATATCCCAGGCTGGTCCGTTTCGATCCCTATTTCAGAGACTTCACTACCTTCCAAAAAGCGCAAACACTCAACCGAGGAATATCAGAAATCACCAGGAAGACTAAACCTTGACAAGTTGGCCAAAACGTTAGATGGAAGTGTACAAGCAAGGCACCAAAAGAGAAGAAGGTTAGCCTCCCTCCTTAGTGCTACAGGTAAATCTGGGAGGAAGAATGATATGAAACCTGGCGCCATGGAGGCGCTGTCAATATCTCGGCCAAGACCTTTACAAGCTGCCGACAAAAGTTTCTCCAAGCGAGCACATAACTCCAAAGCGGATTCCGTCCCAGATGATATGCTATCTCGTACTACTTCATCCTCATACAAACCTCTACAAACGGGCCTTACCCGACTTCAACAAGGAATGAGGCAAAGCCTCGATGGGGCACGCTTTAGGTAAACTTTAGTTTTCGAAAAATCTTTCTGACGAATTAATTGCGTTAGGTTGATCAATGAAAGCTTGTATAAGATTGACAGCCATGAAGCACACGAGAACATGAAAGCGGATCCTCAATTTTTTGAAGATGTACGCTTTCTTGACAATCCACGATGTAACGAAATATACTGAAGGGCGCTTAGTATCATATAGGGTTTCGACGTCAAGTCCAATCATGGCCTACGAATCCTGTTGACCATTATAAATCAATACTTTCCGCCTATCCTCCCAAGACTGTGATAGCTGATTTAGGATGTGGGGATGCAGCGTTAGCACGCGCACTAACACCGAAGGGAATGATTGTTTTGTCGTACGACATGGTTTCCGATGGGACGTTCGTAATTGAGGCCGACATATGCGAACGAATTCCGCTCCCAGGTTCGGAAAGTACCCAAGATGCCAAATCGAGCGGAGAAGGCCAAATCATAGATGTAGCCATCTGCTCTTTAAGTTTGATGAGTACCAACTGGCCGAACTGTATACGTGAAGCCTGGCGTATTCTTAAACCAGGGTATCTATCAAAGATTCTTGCATGATATTTTAACTCAACTCAGTATTCCTGCAGGGGAGAATTGAAAATTGCAGAAGTTGCTAGTCGATTGGCCGACGCAAAAGAGTTTCAAGATCTTGTGAATCTGATAGGCTTCCAGCTTAGATCCAAGGTGAACACGCTACCTCGATTCTCGACCGCACTTCTATTTCCTAAAGCTACTGCAGGACGATAGCAACTCGCATTTTACTTTGTTCGAGTTCAAGAAGGTATCGCGGAAGAACAAAAATCACAAGGAATGGCAAAAGATAGTAGATCGAGCTAGACTGTTAAAGCCTTGCGAGTATAAACGGCGATGATACTTAGCTTCATGCATAGATAAGATCAGCTTGACCAAATATTATCCAAAGCCTAGCTTTAATCGCCGCACTCCACCTGCTTACCGTAAACCCAAAATGAGCCCTCAGAATCCCCATATTTTATCGCATCCGATCGTGAACGCCGAACTATCCAAGCTCCGTCAAGCTACCACCAGTCCCAAGGAATTTCGCGAGGCACGTAAAAGAAGTTTTCTAGTATATACGTACTTAGTTTCTGGTAAAGGGGGTTCAAAAAATCAGTTTCATTTTAGGATTTGAAGCCACTCGACAACTTGAGGAAACGAAGTTTGAAGGAGTGGGTAAACAAGGAATTTCAATGCTGACCCTTCGTAGCGGCTGACCCACCACAGGCAACACCTGTTGGCCCGTTCACTGGTACCAAGATCAAACCTAGAATCGGTTTGACACCCATTTTGAGAGCTGGGCTGGGTATGACCGATTCATTGGTTAGTTATGTGTCACCTGGAATGCTACATACGCTTGCTTATTCGCAGTCAGTTGACACTATTTCCGCAAGTATACCATCATAATCTCTGGCCATATAAGCTTACTACATAACACTTTCAGGGATGCTCCAGTGTATCACCTAGGCTTGTTCCGGGAAAAAGTCACGCTTCAACCAGTCGAATGTGGGGACATTGATTAATCTTACACTACGTCGGATCCTCATCGCTATCTCCAGACTACTCCAAACTGCCTCCGGTTCCGCCTGTAGATTATGTATTCCTCCTTGACCCTTTGATCGCGACAGGAGGTACTGCCCGTGCTGCCCTTGCCATGATTTTTGAATGGGGTATCGATGGTTGATCGTTTCGTTTCATGGGTAGAGCTTACAACAACTGAAAACGTTTAATCCAGCAAAGAACATCAAACTTCTCTCTGTTTTGGCTTCCGAAGAGGGTTTAGTCAACATACAGAATGAATACCCTGATGTCGAGGTAAGCTGCTTACAAGATATGGGACATTTTCTAATAGTCCGTGATAAGATCTGGGTCGCTGGCGTCGATCCAAAGTTGACTTTTGAGGGAATTATCAGTCCTGGTCTTGGTGATGCAGTATGTGTTGTCTGTCTTCCAGTTCGCTGTGCTGATACAACGGGTAATAAGGGCGATCGTCTTTTTAGTACGATACGTACGTAAAGCGTTGTAAAAGTAATTTGAAATCTCAGAAGATCACGTGATGGTAATTGAAGACGTGCTAATGGCTTCATCTTTCCTTATAACTTTGGGATTTCGTTAGCAATAATGGCAGACACACCGCCATGTCTATCTCGTCCTCCTCCACGCTCTCCGTGCCACCGTCTCCATCCTTGAAAGGTTCACCACAGTCTCTCGGCCAAGACGTTTATCGCAACCCTTGCATTCCCGCTTCCCATATCGTCGAATTCATAGCATCTCGCACAAACTCAAGCTCTGCTGTATACATATATGATCTCGCCGAACAGGCTGGCTTCGGAACTTTAACTAAAAAATGGGCCAACTCAAATGTTGGGTCTGCTCAAGTAATACACTTACAGACCAGAGCTGGTGCAGGCCTAAGTCTTGTTGGAAGACTTTCAGAAGGTAGTAGTCAAGACACCGTAAATGGAGGTGTCTTGACAGCCTACACTGCTCCCGCTGGTCTCGCTATGATGGCTCCCTCCCTTTCACACTTGCCTGTCGCCAGATCTTCACGTAGATTGGTCATTCACGTACCAAGTGTAACTCCCATTGGAGAAACTTTCTCCCTCTCACCTTCATTAGCACCACTTTCCTCCGCATGGTCCATCTTTCCAGAGAACATTGTTATCCTTCTTTCTGCTACTCCCCAGCAGACTGCTGATTTCGCTGCACTTTCCTATCGGCTCACTCACCATCATGTCATCCACCTTTTCAATCAGCACAGCACCTCTCGAGAGACTGGCCACTTTATTGCACCTTTCCAAAGCGACTGCGAACCAAACACCACCGTAACAGGTGTTTTGAGTGTTGCTGGCTACAAAATCTTTGATCTTTTTGGCAGTCCTCAGGCACACACAGTGATCGTACTGCTTAACGGTCCACTTGCCCTGACTTTGACCGCTTATGCCAGCCAAATCGTTGGTTTGGCCGTTATCATTGTCAACGTCTTCCGTCCATGGGATGAAGCAGCACTTAGGAGCGCCGTGCCCCAAAGCGTCTCCAGCGTGCACGTCATTGATGAAGTTCCAAATAAGGCTACACAGGGCGTTTTGTATGTCGACGTTTTCGGTGCTTTACTTGAGAGCGACTCCCATATCTCCGTGACTGCACATCGCGTCACGCCTCCCCGAATTCAGGAATATCTAAATAAGGGACCCGCTTTAGCCGAATTCGTGACAGACATCATGCCCACCGCCGAAGCTGCTCGAGCGTCTCTCCAGCCGTCGACATACAAAAGGGTGCTTCTACTTAGCACTCCGGAGTCCTCACTTTCGACGTTGTCGCAGCTCACTGAAGCTCTCTTTTTCGCAAGCAAGGCGCTTAGCGTCCGCTCCCTTATTGATTATGACGTATTTTCCAATCCAGGAGGCATCGTCGCCCACCGCCTGTTGCTTACGTCTAAATCTGAACATGCGGACTATTATCCATTCGACGCTTTGCTGCCGCTCGACCCCGCTGTCGCCGGTGCGGCAGACTTCCTTGCCATATTAGACCAGAGTCTTCTCAAGTCGCACTCACTGCTGCAGTACGTAAGGCGGGGCGCCCCTGTACTGTTGATTTCCTCATGGTCACCAGAAGAATTATATACGACATTGCCAGCTCAAACGACCTCTCTCATCTTAGAGAACAAACTCCGGCTCTTCCTCTTTAAAACGAAAGATGCTGCCTTCACCCTGGCTGGGTCTAACGGCCCAACTTCGGAAGTCCTCCAAGTCATCGTGACTCTTTTTGCTTTTGTCAGATTATATCTTGGTGCCGCAGCATCAGAGCAAAGCGTTCTTACCGTAGTCCAGATGGTGCTAGGTAGCACCGTGGAAGGAATTGCATTAGGTGAAATTGGTGCGGTGGCATGGTCCGGGTTGCAGGAAATTGAGTTGGCAGAACCACATGAAGACCCTTTTCCTTTGAAGAGTTTCGAAGTGAATGCCATAGCGGTTGACGATGACAGTGGAGATACTGTCGTTAATGGCGCACGACTATCATCCTGGCACGAAGCTGCCAAGCATCTTGTCTTCCCTGCGGTGTACGCTCCGCTCTTGGGTGAGTTGTCTGGGGAATCTTTGCGCAATCCTGCGTTACATCCCGAAGCCGCCGAACATACCTATCTCGTTACATGTATCGTTAATCGCCGAGTTACCCCTCTTGATTACGACCGGAACCTATTCCACATGGAGTTTGATACCGCTGGAACTGGCTTAAAATATGAATTAGGAGAGTCGCTGGGAGTCCATGGATGGAACGACGAAACAGAAGTGCTCGATTTTTGCAATTGGTACGGCGTGGATCCAAACCGACTCCTCACCATTCCTGTCCCTGGCTATGAAGGCAGAATGCACACAAGGACGATATTCCAAGTGCTGCAACAGCAGATCGACCTCTTTGGACATCCTCCTAAGTCTTTCTACACAGATCTCGCTGCATTTGCTACTTCGCCTGTCGACCGCCACGCATTGCTATTTATAGGCTCGCCTGAGGGATCTGCAACTTATAAAAAGCTCTCTGATAAAGACTTTGTACACTTCGTCGATATTCTGATGAAGTATCCTAGCGCAAAACCGGGCATAGAGAGATTGTGCGAATTGGTCGGAGATATCAAACCCAGACACTACAGCATCGCCAGCGCGCAAAGCGTTGTGGGTGATCGTGTCGATCTTCTAGTTGTCACTGTGCATTGGACAATCCCGGACGGTAAGTAATCTACTGAATCGCTCTCTTTCTACGCTCATGCGTAAACAAAGGCACCATTCGTACTGGCCAATGCACAAAATATCTGGATGGCGTGAGACCAGGCCAAAAGGTCACTGTGTCCATCAAGCCTGGTGTGATAAAGGTGTGTTTATCTTACACCCATTCGTACGACTATTTGCGAGGCTAATATCCTGCGTTCTAGGCACCGCCAAACCCCAAGCAACCCATTATTATGGCTGGACTTGGTACAGGTGTAGCACCATTCCGCGCTTTGCTACAACACCTTGCCGCTCAAGTCTCTCAAGGGATCGAGATTGGGCCTGTTTATTATTATTTTGGCTCAAGGCACCAGGCTTCCGAGTATCTCTACGGAGAAGAGATAGAAGCTTTCATTCTTGATGGAATCATAACCCATGCTGGCCTGGCTTTTTCACGAGACTCAGCTCAAAAGGTATACATTCAGCACAAGATGGTCGAAGACGCCACCGTACTTTCGAAGGCGCTTCGTGAAAGTGAAGGCATCTTTTACTTGTGTGGTCCCACTTGGCCTGTTCCAGACGTTTTTGATGCTCTTGTAACGGCTGTCGTTAAATCGTATGGTGTGGGTGAAGTTGAGGCTGGTGAGTACCTTGAAGGTTTGAAAGAAGATGCTCGATATGTTCTCGAGGTATGTGTTCACACAGTGTGTAGTCAAAGACTGACAGAGAGTACGTCTTTAGGTTTACGACTAGATTCGATTTAGTAGAATTATTAATGCGAGGATTTTACCGATCTAATATCTGTCTGTGTTACATATATCAGTTATTGTTACATCGCCCATAGGTCCCAATGAAAGTCAACTGTCCAACAGCAGTAGTGTCCATTTGTGTCAAACGAGGGGGCCTTTGTTTCTTCCACCTGCGCTAAAAGCCCGAAAATCATCAAGCCAACAACGGTGACCACCACTGCAATCGCAGTTTTTCCACCTTTGCTAAGCTGTGGTCCCCGACAAGCATCTTTGAAGGCTAGATCACAAGGATGGCCTTTAGGTCGGACCCTTTCATGGGCTCCCACCTCCAGGGAAGTAAAGAATGGGTCGTTTGAGTCACTTAAGACGTGCATCGCGGCCAATGTCAGCATGGGTGCATTATAGTCAAGAGCTACCTATTGCAATTCTGAGCAGTAAATCAACCAAACATTATAAGTCGTGTGAATCTACACTGGCCTCCGTTTGAGGCCAATCGCTCCGGATATCGTAATGTTTGTCGTGTTTGTCGGGCCCACCGATGACGGCACCGTAAATAAGGTATGCTTCTTCTGCAGGGGAGGTGTCGATGGTCCCTATGTTACCCCCTCCACTTGCCATTGCTGAATGGGGATTGGCCGGGGAGTTCGGGTGTGAGCAAACGATATAGGGTACTGCAGTTATGGTCATTGGCATTTCTAAAGATGAGGGCGTAAAGTTTACCATGCATGGGGTTTTTCCCCATAGCGTAGTCTACCTGACTTTGAGCAAAATTCTAAGCAGTAAAATAAGGAACCATAACCGGAACGTTTGCAGTGTGTGTCCACCATGTAAGACGCCGTCTTCTCTGGCGTAGACGCAATGTCGGCATATCTAGCCATTAGCATAGCCGCATTAAGGGCGGGGTTGAGGCTCGCGGAGTCAGAGTCGCCATCATAGTATAAAAGGCCATCTATACTCATTTACGTGGGCGCAAAGGACAAAAAAAAAGACGTACTCTTCGTCAAGTATCCAGGCTGTTCCATGCTATATATATGGTCAAAATACCGCTCAGCCTCCTTCTGCCACGTAGCGAGGGTACCCCCAAGTCCTGGAGATGAACGAATGACTTGGGAAACAAGAACAGCTAGACTAGGTGTCTTGGAATCCCAGTTGAAAATACCATCTTGTTCTCTGAGACTGTACTTCTGGTAGAAGCTCTCTGCATCTCGGAATAGAGATCCCGAGTTTGTCGCCCAGGCAAGAAAAAGAGCGGCTAGCGTCAATTCATCGCCGTAAGAAGAAGACCCGTAACTTGCAGTAATGGCTGGTACAGAGGTTTGATAGGTGAGTAGTCCTCCGGTTGCATTTGTGGCAAAAGAGTAGAGCTGTATAGCATGTTCCAGTAGTTTCTCTCCATAAGAGGAGTTTTGAAGTGATGCCGGAGAAGAAAAGGGCTTGCCAAAGCTTTTGTTCATATAAAGACTTGAGCAGGATGCAAAGGCATCAGAAGCACCAGCTGCCGCATCTGTACCCGGGTGTGTGCTGTTGATCTGGTAAGATGGGCGAGGAGACGGAATGTTCTCATCACCTCCCCAGTATGAATCGTCCAGGCCGGCTGCTTTGTTTCAAAAACGAGGCGTACCCACATGAACCGTGAACTCACTGCTATCAACCAGGACATATAAGGTGTTGTTCGCAGGATGTGCCTGCAAATGTACCATGCTACAAAAAAGGCTCTCACAAAACATCGGATTTTTGATCCTTACCTTCATAAGCCAGTCAAGGCCCCACCTTAACATATCGTCGAGGTACACCGTTTGATTCGTAAAGTCATATGCTTAACGAGAGTTCGAGCAGGCATCGACAAACGACACGTTACTCCACGGTGCTCACCTCTTCCGTAATCTGTAGCACCCCAGCATATTGACATCAGTGTGGCACTCTTATATACAGTTAGTCACAGTGGTAGGATCATCGGCGACCTGCTGACCAGAGGAAATGTTGCCTTGATGTAATCTACCTCGCTTGAACTGGTAGGCTATGAAGACAGGAGTAGAACACGAACCTCCCGCATCAAAATATCCACCTGAAATAGGATTTAGTATGCACCAGTATGCACCAGCATGTTCCATATTGCGGACCCACCGCTAAGATCCAGATTGACATCCTGGCCATCATTCACTGTGCTAGAATTTCGCCAGGAGACACGCTTGGATGGCGGGAGAATTCCGCTGCGTTGTGCTTCGTAAAAGAAAAGCAAATTGCCTAGGAGGGTTGACCATTGAGAATTTGGCTGAGATCCATCACTCGACCGCTTAGCCCCCTCTATCGCGTTTGGAGGAAGATAAGGAGGATCTGGAAGATTTAATTGGGAGTATACTGAACATGCACAGACCAGGATAAAGAGCACCAAGGTCCAAGACACTCATTGTAAAGACGATACTCGTAATCACGTGTCCGTACCCAACGCAAACGTTGTGCACTATTCACAAGTCTGTACTGCGCATATACCTACCCTTGGCACCACGTTTGATGGCGTTGAAACACTCGATTCACCACCCAGTCAGCTTGAAACTGACCATTACCACCGCCTCGCGATCCACCACAAAGCACGCTGCGAGAATTTTCATTCTTCTTGTTTCTAGCCTTCTTTTGGGTGCTAGCTGGTTTTTTTCTTCAGTGCGAAAGCTAAATTAACAGAAGGAAACTGACTCTCCAACGCTTCTCACCCATGATCACTGATCCCGGGCTCCTGACACGCACACCATGCATTTTTACTAGCTCTTTTGGTGGTAGAGCTACCACCTGTGTCTCACCACGTGTCCCTTACGCATTCCAGAAGCAAGGCATTAGGCAAGGCATTTATATACATCCGTTCGTCCTCCAATTTATCCCAAAGAGCACATACTCCTATTGTCATGCTCTACGACACAATCTCCAATGAAACAAGTCGAGACTTACGGCCTATCTTATCCCCCCAGCCCCAGGTACATCGAGTGTACGTTTGAAGTATGGCCGAGCGCCACCCAAGCTAACGTATTCATTGCAGCGAATATTGTTTCGATCAGCTCAGAAGTATGTGCAATTGATGTATACCTTTGGGCGCTATGCTATTCTTACCTTTTACCGCTCCCCTTTAGATGAAATATTAAACATGTTAGGAAATGAGACAATCTATACGGACAGAATACAAAAACTCGAAGCAGAATTAAACGTGTACAAGAGAGCTTACAACGACGTTGATACTGAAAGACAACAATTGGACAAGTTAAAGCAAGACGCTATCAAAGAAAAGGAAGATCTAGAAAACCAAATCAAGGTTGTCGTCGGGTGTTGGATACTGCTATGATATGTGTGCTAAAATAACGAAAGGGTTATCGTGTAGTCGCTCTCCTCGATGGCGACGGTGCCATTTTTGCGCCTGAACTCGTCATCCAAGGCAGAACAGGTGGACTTGCTGCTGGGCAGAAGCTTTCTGACTCCATCCTTCAACACTTATCCTCCACCTATGGCACGAATCAATATCAGCTGTGGGTTTATGTATTCTTGAACAAACGTGGGCTAGTCGAGACTTTCGGCCGTGTTGGTAACACAAGAGCCAAGTTAAAATTTGACGACTTCCTGGTAGGCTTTAACCAAGCCGCAGAGCGGTTTCTCATGGTCGACGTTGGGGACACTAAGGAGGCCGCTGACGCAAAAATCAAGGGTGACTCATTATGCAGAACGTCTTTATATCTTTCCCCCTAATCTCTACTGCTCCTAGCACGCCTCGAAGATGAGATTCGTCTTCCCCAGACTTACAAGATAGTATTTGGTGGTGAGTTCACAATGTGATATGTCGGCTCACGACCCACAACTTCTTCAGGCTGTCATGATAATGGCTACGTTACTAGTCTTCGATCGCAGATTACTGCCGGGTTCAAACAGAAATTAATTCTTCTCCGAAGCTATGCCGACATGGCTGCAGAAATAGCAGATCTGGGTCTTCCAGTTTTGACCATTCCGAGCTTATTTCTAGAAAAGAAGCTCTTCATCCCAACCCCCACTACATTCACAAGTCAGGGAGGACACAACAACTCTGCTCCATCGGCTGTGCCGACACAGTGCCCAGGGTCAGTTCCGCTAGCGCTAGCGCTTCCAGAGACCGACCAAGCTCCTAGCGTTCTCATGGACAGCAAGCCCGACGTAGAAAACTCGGCCCCACCATGTCGCCCAGCTATTCCAACCAGCTACTCTTCCGCAGTTCAGAAGAGAATTGCCACGCCCGACTTGGATTCCAGCGTTAGTTCAACAACTGAGGGAAGCGACGATCTCCCAGATCAAGCACCACAGGCATCCAAGGGATCGAGATATGTCAACCCAAACATCGTAAATGTTACCATCGTCAACCGGTTCCATGACTAATTTTGTGTCATTTCTGTATGCGTCATGATTTAGCCCTTGTCAAAACGTACGTGATATTGTGGTTGAAACTCGAAATTGGGCTGATACAGCACCTCTAGACAAGCCACCCCCATGCACATTGTTTTACTTGGCAAATTGTAAACACGGTGCTGATTGTAAATACGGACATGATTATCTTTTAGACGCGGAGCATTTTTTTGAGATCCGTCAAAATGCGAAGAAGGCACCATGTCCAGCTATCAACAAGGGTATGTCGCATCTATGACCCCGTCTCCACGCTTCATATTGACTGGGTTACAAGGAGAGACTTGCTTGTGGGGTGATGAATGTTGTTACGGGCATTATTGCTCGCTGTCTACAAAGTGTCATTTCTTCAAACAGGGACGTTGCAAATTTGTGGGAGGTAAGTGGCAGTGTTTGTCAATGTGGCTATCATTTATTTATCATTGGCGCAGCGGATATGCACAAAGAACCGAAGATTCATCAGGCCGCTGATGCTTAGCGTTATATATGATGAGCTCAACTGAGCGTGGTTGTTTTCAAGGGATTTCATGCTGTCTACATAACTTGCTAGTAATGCAATTTCATGGATGCGCGGGAATTTGCGAGTGACAAATTGTTGCTTTACCTCTCCCTTCAAACATCAGATATGGATGGGCGTTTCTTGATGCACCGAATCTGAATCATGATGCATGATGTTGCAGCGCCGGCTTGCATAGACACAGCAGCGGAGTCAATGTACCTTGCCACAACTTATAAGCGGGCGTAGTGCTATCTGCTAGGCTTGTTCGTGTGACTTTCGAAGCTTCTCAACCATTTTCCCCGTTCGATTGGTGCATTTCTGGTAATAGAACCGGAGAAGCCGCGCTATAAACTTTCATTTTATGGCAAGCCGTCCCCTATAAAGGCCACCCCACGTTCAACCACATCATAACGTCTTCATTCCCGCCTCTTCTCCTCTATTTCGCCTCTCATGGCTACCCAACCGCTGGCCGAGGCGAACCAGCAGCTCTGGTATCGTCCTAGCATTGTTCTGATGCTCACTGGCTTACGTCCTCTTTTTCTCTCAATGTCAGGGATGAGACACTGACCAGGCTTCTCAGTAAGTTCACCATGTCGATGCCTTTTTTTCTCTTGCCGACGTGCCATTTTCACTGGATAGATCTTTCGCGAGTGACGGTGAAGCGCAACACTGACCTGGAAAACCGAGTCGCAGAGCTTGAAGTCGAATTGTCAGTCTGGAAGCAGGCACATTCGGTTGCACTGGAAGCTTCTGAACGTGAGACACAAGCACATAATGTGCAGGTCTCCGCCCTTAACAAGCAGCTTTCTGATATAGACTGCTTTAGAGTAACGTAAATTTGCTCTATATTATTTTTTTCCTGACACGCGCCACAGAATCAAAATCCACTTATATTGTGCGTGGTCGACGGCGACGAGAACATATTTATTCCAGATCTACTCGTACAAGGACACCAAGGTGGAACAGCAGCCGCACAACAACTCACAAAACCAATTGCGGAATATTTATCAAGAGAAGGAGTTCATAGATTCGGCCGCCTCTCTTTTTGGATCACTGTATATTACAATCGGATGGAAATGGAAGATCTACTTAGGACACACAAACTTTGCACACCAGAACAGTTCGAGGGATTTATCTCAGTATGTGATATTTCTTATCTTCCAGTTTGAAACGTCGTAACGAGTAGCCGCAGGGATTCAGTCAGTCGTCGCCGCGATTTCTGATGGTTGACACGGGTTTTAATAAAGACACCTTGGAATCCAAGATTAAAGGTAGCTCCAACAATATAGGCATTTGAGTGACACTGCTATAGTTGAACCAGAATATCTGCAGACATTCACACGCTTTCCACAAACTTTGCGCGTCTTTTTTTGTGGTAAAGTCACAGTTGCTATACCCTACAAGTGACCCTGTCTCACCGCAAGTGTACAATTAGGCGGTCAGGCCGATGTGTCAGGTTACGTGTCAGCGTTCGCTGCGTTAGAAAAGGAACATTTGCTTGGAAAAATTGTTTTAGTCAGCTCGTCGAACGATGGTAGTGAAACTAGGCTTCCCTCTCTTCCTCGACTCAATGTAGACGGGTTGTTCTTGACGGAGAAACTCCCTCGAGGTTTTACAAAGCCTTCACCATTGACTGTGGGCCCATTTAGCACCGTGACAACAAATGGTGGACTCATAAGTCCGCAGTCTCCGGCTCGTACAGGCGGACGTATGATTGATCCTTCCTTGGTATGATTATGATCACCATAGATTGTCGGCATCTCATAGATTCGTTTATAGCCTTTACACAGACGTGAGTATCGGATGAGCTTTCTGGGTATTGATATAAAATTTTATGGACTACAGAACATCCACCGCCGTGTAATGAACATTACCTGATGGCTTGCTCCAAAGGGGTGAGCTGAGCTGAGTTCGCTCAGTGCTAAACCAAGTATGATTGACGCCCAAACAGGCCGCTCTATGCAAATACTCCCACGATTACATCTTGACTCCAGAACAACTTGCGCTACTAGCGAGCAACGCGAAGAAGGCTCCGTGTAATTGGTTAAAAAATGGTTCGCAAGACCGATGCGGTCATGCTTTACTTGCTTAGCTAAACATATCCCCGTTTAGGTGCCCAGTGCCCATATGGAGAAAACTGTTGTTGGGGACATGTTTGCCCTAATGGTACGAAATGTTTCCATTTAAGCAAAGGAAAATGCTGGTTCAAAGGAGGTGCGCAAGCCCAGCCAACACCTTATTTTTATGCATTGACAAGGTCCGTAGAGTCGATGCACCCGCCAAACGTTTCCGGCGAGGCTTAACTTCGGCCCTCCAATTAATTTGAACCTGTTAAACATATTTTGGCTATGCGTATATACCTGGCATAAACTTGTGTAGCTTTTGGAGGTCGTACAGTATGTGGATGGAAATGGGTTACATTATTTAGATTTATGGACTTGTGACCGGCAAAAGGCGTGTGTGAAAATCGATATATGATTGATTGGAAGCAGTACTCCGAGTCGATCTATCCTCAGTTATAGCCCATGTCTGCCGTGAGTCGACGACGTTTCGGTGGATACTCTGCGAAGCTGATTCCAATCTGATATCCAGAACGAGGACCAGGACGATTTCCAACCTACTTATACCCCAGGTCACGTCTTATAAACGGCCTCACTATGATCCAGCTGATGATGATTTGTTTCTAGGCTACAAGCCTGGAGCTGCCAAATCTACCGACGAATATACTCAGCTTGATGCAAATGACGAAAGCCTGAACCGCTGGAAAGCCTCTCTGGGCATAGCCGCTGGTGCAGCGAGCGACGCAAACGGACCCAAGGTTGGCAAGTAGGGGCTTAGATCTTGTGTACGATGTCTTACTATCACACAGATCACTGTATTAACTCTAGAACTATTGTCTTCTACAATGCCTCCGGGCAAGAGGATTGTTTTCGATCTGAAAGATACGGCAAAACTAGCTAATACAAAGAAACAGCCGATCGTAATCAAGGAAGGGGTGGAGTATAGGTAAGTCACAGCAAAACATAGTTGACTTTATCAGGATGATTGATGGTTGTATACACACAGCGTCCAGATCACTTTCCGGGTGAACCATTCTATCATTTCTGTAAGATAGGCGACGAATCCCTCTCCAACGCTATATATTGATCTGGCGCTTTTCCAGGGCGCAAGGTACATCCAGGTCGTAAAGAGGGCCGGGGTGAAGGGTGAGGGCATTTCGATTGGTATTGATTGTACCTACCAACCTCTCTGTGAGTAGTCGACAAGCTGGAGCAGATGCTTGGATCCTATGGCCCTTCTCCCGATGGTAAACCCTATACAAAAGCGTTCGATCCCGAAGAGTCGCCATCTGGCCTGCTCGCTCGCTCTGGGTCTTATCATGTTCGAAGTCAAGTTACAGATGATGATAGGGAGGTTCATGCCGGTTTGTTACTCTTGATTCATATATCTTGATTTCGCTCAAAGTTTTGCAGATTTTGAATGGCACTTCAAACTGAGCAAAGAGTGGGATTAGTCGTTTACTGATATATGTATATCGTTGTTGCTGTTCAATTCATACCCCCGTCTTCAAGGATGTCAAAAAGAGCGTGACCTTGCAGACTCTGCACCAACTTGCGCGTGACCATTGTACGCGAACTGAGTATGCTGGCAGTTAGATGCCTAACCCGGCGTCGAGGCCCTTTTCAGACCGTCAATAGGTCATGGCCGAAACTCATAACTGAGCCTGCACCACATCTGAACCAAGTACGTTGTTCTATCGCCACCACCAGGAGGACGTGGGTGGACAGCTTGCCTCCCAAACTCCGGCCATATCTATTTCTTACTCGTGTTGATAAACCTATCGGAACCCTTTTATTATTTTATCCCTGTGGTATGTCCGCTCTTTGGACTCAAAATACTTTTCAACACATCATATAGCCTGGTCAATCAGTATGGCGTCGTACGCTCTCCAGCTTCCGATCTCAACACCCTTGACATACTTCGGTCTATTTGGCCTGGGAGCATTCGTTATGCGTGGTGCAGGCTGTACAATAAATGATATGTGGGATAAGAGCCTTGATAAAGCTGTAGGTAAGTCTAAATTAGTTCGTTCAGGCAAACCAACGTTGAGGAACTGTTAGCACGAACCAGGGAGCGGCCTCTGGCAAGAGGTGATATCAACCAAAAGCAGGCGTTTGCTTTCCTCGCTTTACAGCTCACGGCAGGCCTTGGAGTTTTGACACAGCTCAACTGGTATAGGTACGTGATGCGTGCAAACTTTTCAATCCGTTTTTTTTTCCAACTCGTAAGAAGCATTCTACTTGGAGCCTCGTCGTTGACGGTCGTAACTATCTATCCACTCATGAAAAGGGTGACTCACTGGCCTCAAGCCGTGCTTGGTTAGTTGTCATCTTTTTCCACTGCAGCGAACTAATTATAGGCTCTGCAAACAAGGCCTGGCTTTCAACTGGGGGGCTCTACTTGGCTGGTCAGCTGTTGCTGGGTCCGTTGACTGGGCCGTGTGCCTCCCTCTATACGCGGGTGGCGTTTGTTGGACCCTGGTTTATGATAGCATTTATGCTCATCAGGTACAACGCCAGCACACGCATATCTACACCACCTAACTAATGGCAGGATAAATTAGACGACGTAAACGTGGGCATCCGATCGACTGCTCTTCTCTTCGGCGACCGTTCTCGATCGATTCTCGGCGGACTTTCGGTGTCTACCATGTCACTGATATCATATGCCGGTTATTTAAATGGTCAGGATTTGCCCTTTTATATGGGCATTGGTTTGGCCTCCATGCAACTTGCTCGTGTGTTGTACAGAATTGATTTCAACAATCGTTCTAGCTGCTGGAAAGGTTTTACTGGATGTGGATGGGCGGGCTTTTGGATTTGGGCAGGAGCGTTGAGCGATTATGCTCTGCTCATATAGTTTCCTAAATTGGCAATAACTCAAACCTTGTTCATTCGTTCATCTACGTTGGAACAAATATACAACATTCTGCAGCCGTAGTTACAAGGAGCTAATTAGTCGGTACAATGAAGGCAAGCGCCTTGGTGAGCAGAGCAGAAGAGCAAAAAACAGCAATGCTGAAACACAAATGATCTAAGGAAGAATGAGAATGTGGGGATCGTTACCGAATACAAATGCAAGAGAAGAGCCAAGGTTCCCAACAACAACAACAAAAAAAGGGCGGAACTACTGATGTAGGGGTCATGCGGAATTAGTATATGAAACAACCCTCCGAAGGCGTGATTTGAGCCAGCCTTTGAAGCCAACTACGGCTAGTGTCCAGCAGAAAGCGAAGCAAGTCATTGCTACAGCGACGTTCAGAAACATCATGACGTCTTGAAAGAGTGGAAGACGTCAACGGAAGAGTTGGATTGTGATCATGATTAGCAAATTTACATACCGTCTCGACCACGTCGCATCGCTGCAATTGTGATTTCCTCAGTCGAAAAGATGAAAGCCAGGCCACCACATGTTAAGAAAAAGCTACCTAAAGCTTCTGTCGGGGGGCGTGAAGGTAAGACGGATTTCGGCGGGCCTAACCATAGGAAAAAGTATGTAAAGCAACGAAGAACGGAGAATGCGACAAGGAGGTTCCCCCAGAGTTGGTGAATCTGTACCTGCATATTGTTCGATTAAGAGAGCAAGCGAGAGATGGCTAGTACATACTTGAAACAGGTATGTTTGAGCGTGAGCAGACATGGCGGCTCCGGTGACACCTATGACTAGAGCCGGGAAAGGGTTGAAACTTCCCAGGTAGCTCGGAGGTTCTAAAACTGTGTCCTGGGTCACTCGTCCGGGGTTTACCGAGCTAAATGTCGAAGCGGCTAGCCAGCCTCGGATTTTCTTCGATTCTATACCCATGCCTACGAAATACGTTAGGGGGCAAGAGTATCTTGAAAATTTTATATTAGCTGACCTATCAGTCCGGCAAAACAGAACATAACCTTCATTCGGTGATTAGGGAGTTAGGTGGGCAGGAGGGACGTCGTGACTTACAGCGATTCCAATATGTTGGATTTGTTTCGTTGTAAATGGGTCGCCAGGATTTGCACCAAATCTCTCCATCCATGTGTTCGTTGCACCGTAGACGAAGATAACAAGAGATTCGACAAACTCTGCGGAGACGGAATTGCTGGTGGGATCCTTGTTCCATGCCCACCCCAGCTCAGCAAATGATCCCAGGAATCGAGCAAATGAAATAAGACCATAACACCAAAAGATACCGCCCTCTGAGATATTTGATGAGTGAGCCGCACTAGACGAAGAAGTATCAGACGCATACTAATCAGATGAGCTAAACAGCCATTAACGTAGTTCTCGCGGCATCCACCTGTTAAAATGTGGATTCTGAGAACTAGGATCGAGGAAGGAAGAATGTCGATCGTACCTGTGTAAATGGTAAT
This sequence comes from Calocybe gambosa, assembly GCA_900068965.1. Lineage (NCBI taxonomy): Eukaryota > Fungi > Basidiomycota > Agaricomycetes > Agaricales > Lyophyllaceae > Calocybe > Calocybe gambosa. Next base: position 247,991 of record CEMU01569263.1, read on the forward strand.
CCCTAGCAAAGTTTGTGCAAAGCCTGCAAAGACCAGAAACCTTTCTAGAACAGCAAAGCAGCCATTGCCAATAAGACGCAACAGCCTTGCTTTTGATTTAAGAGCACCCTTGACATCTTGAATTTTGTCTGCGGAGCGCATTGGTGAGGAAGAGCCGTACAAAGTTCCCTCGGAGGCGGTGGATTGTTGGCGATGATGACGGTGGTGGTGGCGGTGCACGTTATTGGCCCATTCCTCAGTGTCGCCCCTGTACTCTCCGATCGGGTCGAAATCTTGTGATCGCCGATCTGAGGTAAAGTTGATTTTCGTTTCGTCGTACTCTTCGGGTTCATCAGTCAGTCCAGCATACTCTGGGCCGTAACGTCGGGCCCCAGTATCTCGACCCAGGATGGCGGAGTTCCAGAACGCCTTGATGGTGAACTTGTCCTGATATTTGAAGAAAAGGACAAAGCGGCGTAACGCGGCAAAGATATCGACCGTAGATAGAGAGATTGCCAGGAGCAAAACTAGATAGCCTTGTTTACTGTGAACGGAACCTAAAGGGTCGTGAGAAAGGCTGCGGGTTGGCTGGATAAACAACTGAAAACAACTAGAACTAACCTGGGTACCTTGAAGAGAATTTGCAAAGATGAGATACATCGAACATCGGACGACGCAAATGACATACATGTTGGGCGTCAATTTCCTGTATATCCCGCTTGAGGCACAACCGAGGCCACACAAGGCGTAGAAAGCGAGTACAGCAATGCCACGGGCGGCGTGATTGACGGAACGTAACGCGATACCTGAGCAATGATGTTACAATGCATGGCCGGAACCGATGGACAGTGACTCACCTATGGGAAGGGCAACGAAGAAAGCGAGGGACATGAAAACGATGTGAGCCATCATGAAACCGGGATGACGCGTGCCCTCGCCGGCGCCATCGAAGTCGATGGTGTAGTAAGATTCTGGTGTTGGGGCATGGTACATGGTGATTTCAGTCTCGTTTAGTTGAACGAGGGGTGAGACATGAGGATTATGATGGTGAGATCCATCTCTGGGATTGAAAGCGTTCACGGCTGTGAGAAGGAGGAGGGAAGGCACGGCCGCAAGCATGCTTGTCGTTGGGGGGCGCGCGAAGAAGACTCGGAAGGTAAGCTGAGATTTATAAGAGGCATCGCTTGAACTGATGATGATTATATTACTAGAGCATTGATTTTCTGCTATCCATTTGGGGCAGGTTGAGACGAGACTCTCCGAGATTGGCGCAACCTCTCTGACTCAATTAATCTCACGTAATCATTCCTCGGGAGCACTCCCATGTCTAGAACAGAGAAATCTTTGCTCCTCAAGATAGACACGTTTATACTGTCTTATTGCTGTCTCATGGTATGTTCTCTACTATATCTTATCTATTCTCTTCACTCCACTCACCACCAAAAAGTACTTTACAAACTGTAACGCTCAAGACATCCTAATCCTATCTGTCCCCCCTTGATTGTTTATCGACCAGACTTGGACCGTTCCAATATATCCAATGCATATGTATCTGGCATGAAGGAAGAACTAAACATGGTAGGAACTGAATTCAATGTCAAGCGCCTAACCTTCAGTTATTACTATTCGTGAGACTGATTCCAACACCATAGAAAATCAACACCATCTTTACCTGTGGTTACATAGTCGGAATGATACCCAGTCTGTTCATCAATACCTTGCTCACTTGCTCCATCTAAACAACCCTAGATAACCTTATCTTGCAACTCGTACCTCCCAGAATATGGTTCCCAACCATGCAGATTGCTTGGGGGGTCTTGACTTTTGGGTTTATATGGTCTGCCCTTGACGACCAACTCAGTCTAACGTCACCTATAGCACCTCCGCCGTCCATTCCGTTAATCAAGCAAGTCAATCTTCTCCGCAACCCTACACCTCCATATCTGAACTACTTTTGGTATGCTCAAAATCAGATATACACCATTCGCTTCTTCCAAGGTATGGCGGAATCTTCAACTTTCGTTGGTGCACATTACGTTCTTGGATCGTACGCTCACTACTTCCTTGCCTGCCTTGGTTCTCCTTTAATAAACTCTCATCATAGGTGGTACAGACCCGCGGAACTTGGAAAACGTTCAGGTATCTTCACAAGTTCAGGTTTGATAGGAACACTGCAAGTACTAGTCTCTTCCGCCGCTTTGGCTGGCCGTCAATAACATCCACATACTCTAGGTTTTCCGGTCTCCTCCAAGGAGCAGTTTACAAGTACTTCGATTATTCATTCATCCATTCCCCACAAAATTCATAATATTCGGCTTAGGCATCTAAATGGACATGCCGGAAGAAGCGGCTGGAGGTGGCTGTAAGTAAAAACGTTCAAGCCGTCATTACACTGATCACCGGCTTCAGATTTATTATTGACGGCGTCATAACCTTACCGATTGCTCTATACGGTTTCATCATCTTCCCGGACTTACCCGCGACAACTAAAGCGTTCTACCTCACGGCCGAGGTGCGTACATATTTACCCTGACACAAAGCGCGGCCTTACAGCGGACCTTTCCCATGGCTATCCCATCCCTTTCGACCTTGATTTTGCATACAAGGAGCGTGAACTGGCTTCTACCCGGCTTAAAGATAAACTCCAAGTAGAACGTCAACCCTTATCCTGGGATCTTGCGAGGCGTGTTCTTACGCGTTGGAGGTGGTATGGGTGCAGCCTTCTCGTTCGTTTTCTGAATTGGCCCTCTTCCGTCGCCGCACGTACGACGTAAGTTTATATTACCTAATCTAGTTTGCCATCTCCGGAGAAACCGAAAGCTTTGGATCGAACAATCTGATGGGACAGTGGCTGAAAGCTGTAGGCGGTTACACGGTGGAACAAATCGGTTCACTAGTATCCAAATACTCATTTGTTGACTTGGCATGCTAATGAGCCTTTGGGACACCTCGAAAAATAGACTATTATCCCTCCGGGGTCACCGCTGTTGCAATCGCGTCGACGCTCATATGCGCTACATGGACTGATCACACGACCAAACGGTGGCCTGTGTTGGTTTATATGTCTGTTGCTTGCATCGTTGCAGCTATCTGCATTCTTGTTTGGAGCAGTCCGACAGGCCTCAAGTTCTTTGCGTATTGTACGTACCCAAGCTATGCTTTGGATGCCTGTTCTGACTTGAGAGGGGGGCATAGACGTTGCAGGGGCTTCCTTTGCAGGCCAGGCAACGACATTCGCGTATGTTATTCCAGACTGATGGCTGTATCACTTCTGAGCGACAATTCATTTAAGTTGGGCAAATCAAATATGCGCAGGCGACGATCAAGAACGCGGAATCGTCTTGGCTTCGATGAAGTGTGTATTTGCACTTTTATATGTTTTGCTTCCGTTAACTCCTGCGTGAAGCATGTGGAACAATGTCATAAACGCATGGTGGCCCCTTCTTTTTTATCCCGCCACTGACGCGCCGCGCTTCCGCAAAGGCATGATCGCCATGATATGCGTAAGCATTGCTACCTTGGCCGTGACATGGTTGGTGTGGTATCTTGAAAGACGAGAGAAAAGGGCGAATCTACGACTTGAAATAGTAGAATCGAACGACAAAGAGGAATCAGAAAAATAATAATTCAGTACATGCTTTATATACATTAGAACTACTATTTGGATGGACAAGGTCCCTAGCGAGTATTAGGAAAAACATGTGTAGTAACGTTGGAGCGTGAAAAGAAGAACGAGCTCTGTAGGTAGGATGCACCAGCACCTTTACAGATATAGATTGGCGATGAGATCCAGTCACTTGTTTGCAACCTGGTAGAAAATCGTGATAGGCGAAAACCTAATTGGAACGAAGTCGCATACCTTCAAATTACCGTTTCGGGCGTAGTCATATTCATCAACTGTGCCAGTGCTCTGATTGATGGCGAAAAAATTGGGCAGTATGGGGACAGGCTGACTGCTGCCTTCTGGTGTCACACCTGTCGCCGGCGGCTGCGAATAGCCAATCTTTTGCTCGGCGCGGGGTGGCGAAGAATCGGCTCCAGACATATGCCTGGTTCTTCCATGAAAGGTGTGATTGTTGTGATCATCGCTGCTTCTGTGGCTGCTATAGCTGGTCGATAATCTACCCTTTTCTGCGGTGTAATGATGAGCCGAATCTAGCGTCGACGATGGGTTAAAGGAGATGGCTTCTTTCAAAAGCTGGTGATTACGTTTGCGACGAATGGCGAAAGTAGCTATGGCAAGGATGATAGCAAGGATAACGAGGCTAACGAGTGCGAATATTACTCCAGAAAGCGCTTTATTGCGAAGGAAGGCGTTTGGAGAGGTTGTAGCGGACTGAGAGGGAGCGGCAGACGAAGTCACATTTACAAAAGTCGTAATCGTGTTAACTTTGCCTCCCGACGTCGTTTCGTAAACAGAGGAAACCGACTGTGCGATGGGGGTAGGGGTTGGAGTTGGAGTTGGTCGCGACGCGTTACTTTCAGAGATACTTTGAGTTGTAAGACTGGAAGATGAAGGTAGCGAAGCACTAGAAGATGAAGATGGAAAGGTGTTGGAAAGGCTTAGATATGTTACAATTACGAATGAACGATTGGCTTGACCATACGCACTCGCTCAACGACTCAGAGGTAATGACTGACCTAGGTCCGGAGATGCGTTAATACAATGTATGATTATCAGGAGAGTATACGTACTGGGAAGGGAGAGGTATGAGGCTGGTGATGACACCCAAAGGTTGGCTAAGGGTGGTGAGCGGATCCTTGGGAGGGCTGATGTTTATAGTAAGCACTCCTGGTGTATACCGACCTGGAATAAGCTTACAGAACATCACTTAGAACTATGCCGTTGTTTTTCAGCGACATTAGGAGATGGCTATGGAATGACTCACTGTCCGGTATAAGACCCCGCCTCTCATGAGCTCGGATATACCGAGCGCGATCCATACCAGCGATGAAGTGTTAAGGAGTGTGCTTGATGGTTCAGATGTTTATGGAGGTCAGAAGAACAGAAACGGTTCACTCTGCCTGTGAAATGGGAATAAAAGAAGGGGTTATTGTAAAGGATCGTTTGATTTTTGAGGAGGCGCTGCATCGTTCTCACTCCACCCATCGATATGGTGGAGCTTTTAGGGTCCGCCTTAATCTGGCATAGCAACTTGGAGCGCTCCAACGAGTCCAATCACTGTCCAATCCCTGGAAGCGGTTAGTGTACGTAGCTAGACAGAAGCGGCCATGGGACATTTTGATGAAGGCATT